>JBBIGC010000125.1:24098056-24153103 GCA_037576955.1 Lepidarchus adonis | reverse complement strand
GAGAGAGAGAGAGAGAGAGAGAGAGAGAGAGAGAGAGAGAGAGAGAGAGAGAGAGAGAGAGAGAGAGAGAGACTTGCTTTTTGTGAGATTTTACTAATTCACTTTCAATTAAGTAAGTACAGGATTGCAAGTCACAATTCTCTGTGTCCTTTTATTCTTAAATTTAGTAAAGTTGTGAGTGTTAAGATATATGTAGTGTTATCTGTAATGACTGAGGAGTGGTAAATGTTGATAGAATGAAGCCATAAACCCTGTATAAAGGACAGCATGATCAGTTTCTGAATGACTCATCATGTCCTCCAAGTGAAATGTTAAATAGGGACATAGAATATGGACACTACACTTAACTGTAATATAGTATTGATTAAAAATGTTAATGTTTTAAGAACTACGGTACTAACAACCAATACAGTGTACGGATATGTAATGCAGAACAATGCTGAACCCAAAACTTGTAAAACAAGAATTTAACTGTTCTTAAAGTCTTTGACAATGGCCTATAGAGTAGAAGGTAAAGAAAGTGTGTGGGGGAGAGAACATTTCAATGAGAAGAGAGAGAGAGCGAGAGAGAAACAGAGAGAAACGCACAGACAAACAGAGAGAGACACACAGAGACAGATAGAGATAGATAGATAGAGAGATATTTTCTTTTTTTTCCCAAAGGCGTGTAAAGAAAGTATGTGGGGGATAGAACATTTGAATGGAGAGAGAGCGAGCGAGAGAGAGAGAGAGAGAGAGAGAGAGAGAGAGAGAGAGAGAGAGAGAGAGACAGAGAGCAAGAGAGAGTTTTTTTTCAGAGTCTCAGCCCTCACTCCTCTCCAGACATTTCCTGCTCTTGCCACTGAAAATAACCCACAGGAAAGCAAACTGGCCTGGACTTCAAGAGAGAATTATTGCAGTCCCTGTTTCTTATTCTTTTATCTTCACATATTCTCTTTTTCTATACAACAATTTAGAAAGCATTTGTTCTGTTCTTAGCTCTGCCTGAATTGGAAGGTCACACAACTTGCTAAAGTTGCCATAGATCTCCACAAATGGTCCTGCTAAACACGGATCAGATGTGAAAACATTAAATGCTATTTTAAAGAGTCAAATGTTACTATAACAGTAACTTTAATTGTTTATTGAATCATATATTTGTATTTATGATTAAAGAAATGCTTAAAACTCCAGCAACAACATGATCAGCACTTTATCTGGATAAGCAAATGCTTTAATTGGATTTTTGAAAGCTGTTGAAACCAAGCCCTGTTCTGCAAGGTTCTATGATTCTTGAATAAAGCTTAATGATTAGTTCCTTGAAAACAATAAAGTTGTGCTATTTTATGCTATTTAAGCTGTGTGCTGTATATAAAGTGTAATTTAATACAGTGCCTTCCACAATTGACACCCCTTGTCAGAACAAACTGAAAAAATAAGAAACATTCAGCCTTTATATGGAATAAATAAATTTAGAGAAAACTCTCATCAAGAATTTATTATTTTTAACAAAAGCATAAATGCCACAATTATTGGCATCCTCACATTAAATACTTTGTACAACAACTCCCTTCGCCAATAAAATAGCATCAAGTCTTCTCCTAGAACATGCAATAAGACTAGAGAATGCAGAGCAGGACATTATTCCTATTTACATCTGTCAGGATCATCCTGGGTCCCAGGCCCTCTCATGTACAATCTCCTCTTCAGCTTTTGCAGTTTGCAGAACCAACACAGTAGTACAGTAGTACACAAAGCTACTGGTCATACACTTCTAGACTCATTAATGCACAATTACTGTGTATTTGGTGAACTTAAATGAAAAGCATCTAATGCTTTTATATAGAAACAATGCACTTAGTGACAGAAAGTGCATCAAGTTTATAACTTATAGAGGATGTGAACGTAATTTCCCTTAAAGCATATCAAAAGCAAACTTAAAATGCATGACAATATCAATAGGTTTTGTTCAAAAAGAGACAAAATATGTGAAATATGACATGACACTTACCTATGTGTTTCATATGGCTCCTGCACTTCATAGACTCCAGTGTCTTCATTCTGGTTAGAGTAGACCCAAGGCAGGTTCATATATTCTGGGATTTCCTCATAGAGCGGAACATTCTCATACTCTACTCCACAATCTCCATCATCGTCCTCGTCAACTTCCTCATCTCCCCGTTCAACTTCGCAATTGGGCAAAGTGTTTGTGCGATCCTCCGATTCTACATTGCCACTGGTGCAGTCCAGAGACTGGCCACTCCGCAGCAGCTTCGGAAGCAGCCGGACACAAGCCCGCAGTTCTAGAAGTTTCCTCAGGCTACAGCGTCGTTGCTCTGCCCGGACCAGCTGCTCAGAAGATCCTGGACTTGCTGCAGTGTCTACTCGCAGAAGATCAGCAGAGGAGAAAGATTTTGCTCTCTGTTTGACCAAAGATGGCCTTGTCCCACTGGTCTGTGGCTGGCTACTGCTGCGATTTGGCTGCTGCTTGCCAAAAAGAGGTATTCCCGAAAAAGTGATGCGCCATGGGGATGTTTTCTCATTGGGAGGGGCTGGTAATTCTCTGAAAACACACATATTGGAATCTGAAGGCAGGGCAGGTGATTGTGTAGGTGGAGGTGTGTTTTGTTTCCTCAGCAATGCGGATCCAGGCAGACTGTGTCTCTGGGGCTTTTTGGGGACGACCTTGGGGGACCTTTCCTCCTCAGAAGATGCCTTGGTTATTGTTTTAACCCGAGGTCCGCAACCGAGTTTGATTTGTTTAGGCAAACTCCTGGTAATCGGGTATCGAGCAAAATTGCCATAAGCACCATCTTTATCACAGTCACCGTCATCCTCATCATCATCTTCCTGCTTCTTGCTGGTATTCTCCTCAGGGTTGCAAGGATGAGTGTGATTAGAAATGATCAAATTATCTAGTGAGCATGAAGTGAAGTTACCCTTTTGCGGAAGAGATTTTTGACGAGGGGGCGGGGCTGGTGGTTTAAGCTCCTCCTCCTCCATATTTGCAACAATGGAAATGGAGACCTTGCTACTGGCTGAATCAGAATGTTGGGGGAGCTCTGGGTGATCAAAATTGTTTCCGTTGTGCATGCTTAAAGGCGAGTGGGAGTTCTGGTTGGAGTCGGTAATGAGGGTGGTGCCTATATTGTTACAAGATTCTGTACTGTAGGTGGTGTCTGTGTTGTAAGTGGAGCCTGTGCTGTTCCCAGTGTTTATGGAGTGTGGAGAGTTTTCTTCATATTCCTTGCTGTGTGGTGAGTCTGGAGGAGTGTCTGAAAAAGTACTGCTGGGTAATAAGATGTTTTTGGGCATTTCTGGTGATGCATCTTCAGGAGTCTCATGTATTGTGTCTGTATGAAATTCTTGGATTGTTTGTGTGGGGGTTTCTGGTGGAGAACCCTCCACTACATTCTGGCGGAGAAGCAACGTTCTACGAGGCCTCCGTGGCTGTGGCACAGGAAGAGGCTTACTGGGGGGTGCAGGCACATTATCCTCAGTATGTTCACTGGTGCAGTGTGTGTATAAAGCTATTGACTGACTTTGCTCGAAAGGACAGTCTATTATCTGCAGGGTTTCATCTGTTGGAGTGTGTGACACTTCATTTGTTGGGTTGGAAGAACGTGCCGGTATGTTATCCTTTGTGAATGCAGGTGTCTGTATTTCTTCATGTATATCTGGAGACGTGTTGGAGGAGTGTATTTGTACTTCCTGATGGTGTGAAGTTACTTGGATCTTGGTACTGTTGCAGGCGACCTCTTGTGTTGGGTCGTCTCCACTTTTTACTGCATCATCTTTTGCTGTTTCACTTCTTTCTTCAGAACTCTCTGGTTTGCCATTGTCTATCTGATGACTCTCAGAAAAGGGTGGTATTATATAATGTGAGAGACATGACGAGGGAACGGAAGAACCCCCATTTTTTGAGACAAGTAGGATTTGCGTGTTGGAAACATTATGTCTGTCCTGGCCAGGGCTGTAGGACAGAGTTGGGGGAGGTTTCTGGAGTGCTTTGGGGCTTACTTTGGGCAGACATGGTTTAGGGGCTACAGCAGGTTTGCCCCGTTTTATGGTAGATGGGGAGGGGGTGGACAGTAAGACGTCAGGTTTAGGAGCAATTGGAGGAGGGGCTGGCTTCTGAGGCGGAAGCAGCCTGGGTTTTGGAGCAACTGGTGGCTTCTTCATACCTATACACATAGGGAAAAGAAACATTAAACAAACCTCTTAAGTACATTTTTAAAAAATGGTCATAACCTAAAGACATTACAGCAAACATACAATATCAATACAGTACATAATAAGCATCGCTATTTCATTTGTTCGAACAGACCAACACCAGAAAAATAGTAGTGCTGTATTTAAAAAAACAAAAAAAACCCACTAAAGTAATTATTGAAACCAATGTTTTAATGCATAGCAATACAGGACCAATTTGCTGGTGTGCAAGTTCTATATAATCTAAATGAAATAAATAAAAATATAAAGAACCAAATATGGCAAAATCTTGTGGATTTCAAAAGTAATGCTATCAGAGTATACGTATGTACTAAAAGAAAAAATAATATTAAATTATATTAAAGAAATATTGGTACGTTGGGGCACTGACTTGATTTAATATAGACCTAAATAAAAACCTGCAATGATTTCTTCCAAAGGATATATGAGTTTTAGGCAAATTATGAGATCACATATATTTTATGTATATATGTGCGACCTACTTACATATACATAAACATTTATAAAGGATGGGAACAGGGATTATATAAATAGGATATTCATTTATAGAGATTAATTTGTAATAATAAGAAAACATTTTAGAATCATAACCCAGAGCTGCCCTAGAGACAATCTGTTCTTGTTAAGCACAATATAAACATCAGTATTTCAAGCTGATATTGAAGATTAAAACTAATATACATACAAAGTAAAATAAATTGATCTTTCTGTGGGATTGGGCCAAACAGGCCAGCCTTTACCCCCTGACATGCATCAATAAGCCTTGGATTCTGCTGCCACAAATTCAACAGTTGTCCTTTCTTGGATCAAAAAATGTTGAGTAGAAATAATTTTTATAGTGTCTGTCACACCACAGTACCATTCGCTCACGCATGTGAGACAAATGATGCTCTATTTCAATAATGTTTAAATGCTAGTTATATAAAAATGCTCATAAAATCAAATCATGGCCCCAATATATCATAATAATGTAAATATCATACAGCTTTATCTGGAACACTCCATAAGACCTGCTGTTCCTATTCTGATCCTACACTCATCCATTTTTCATACTTCCACCACATCAAATTAAAAAACTGCTACGTACTATATCTTACCTCCCTGAACTGTCACTGTAATGAAATAACTAGGTAGTCAATGTCACTTTACCTGTAAGTGGTCTTATTGTTATGGTTGGTCAGTGTATATTATCATATTATTATAATTATAAAATTCATACTAAACACTAAAGTAACATAAACCGTGTTGTCCAGTGTATTACAGTGTGTGGCTTTTACAAAATATATGGCTTTAATTTGATTATCATAATGTGAGAATGCTCTTTTAACAAGACTGAGTCAATCTGCTTGCCCTCACTGTTTGTGGCAACTGCAAAAAAAACAAAACTTTTATCTTTTACATTTTCATGTTTGACACCCAAGTCCAGTTTGTAAAACTTGTAACAAAATAGAGAAAGTTACATGTAGCCCCTCTGTCAAAGTTTTCCAGCCCTAGTTCTGTTAGCCCTTGGCTTTGTGTTTCACTTGATGTACAGCGTCTGATTTAACACATGAACGGCTTGATGGTCTGCTAATTGAGTTGCATCAGGCGTGTTATAGCCAAGAAAACACTAATTAGCATTACAGGAACATTCTGATCTGGGAATAACTACTTTATAAAATTGAGATTCCAGAAAGCCCATGGATCCTTCGGGCACATTTCAACTGTGAAGTGTTATGACAGAATTTGTAATAAGGACAGAAAAAAACAGGGTAGCTCAAGTAGTCTCATTTGGCTGTTTTTGGAGTATCAGACCAATAGCTCCCTTTATCTTGATGCATTTGTTATTAAAGGAGGACATTTGTCATATTTCTTGTAATAATTGTAAATGTGATTACAAAAATGTTTTATACTGTGCATCTATAAACACAGTCATGTGAGTAAAGAAAAAATTAATCCTAGACATTTATTTTACACAGTAATTTTCACACTATTTCAACGCCAAAAGGAAACATCAGATCTATTGGCATTTTATCAATTCCTTAAAACTAAAAAGCCCATAAAATATAATTAATATAATTAAATTTTGGTCCTAGACTGTGAGACTGAAGTGCTGGCCTATATGGCATTTTCCTGTAAATCTATAGGTCCTATAGGCCAGCAGCTAATCAGCATCTTGAGAAAACTTAAGAATGTAAAATCTCTTTTAGAAGACAAGTAAGAAAAGTATTTGAAATCCTAAAGTGTAGGTTATTTCTCTAGTTCTACTTGGCCTTGCTTGTTTATACTCTTGGGGAAGCAATCCAAGACAAATGAGAGACAGAAACTTGGCCTGGGCTGTCTCCGTCTCCGGTTTCAAAATAAAGATGATTGCCCTTTCTTCTATGAAAGGGATTCTCAGGACTGACTGTGCATGACCAAGATATGTGCGTGTGTGTGTGTGTCCCACATACAGCAGGTAAAATAACTATCAAACATGTAACCATTTTTTTAGGTAAATATACTTCTAAAGGAAATTCTCACCAGATGTCAGTAACAACCCATCCAGTCCACACATGCAAAGAAATCAACCCATAGATGTCCATACATTACTTTATGTGTAATAAAATGATAAACAAAAATGTTAAATAAAACACAGGGGGAAAGTATTGAAGATGCTTACTGAAATGTATTTATTACTTTGGACAAAAGCCTTTGTTGGTGATGATGGCTTCAATATGCCTCCTGTTTGGAAAAAACTAGTCGCATGCATGGCTCAGGTGTGATTTTGGCTCATTCTTCCACACAAGCAGTCTTCAAATCCTGGTTTCATGGGCCCCTTCTATTAAGTCTGAGCTTTAGTTCTTTCCATAGATGTTCTATAAGATTCAGGTCAGGTGATTGGCTCGGCCATTCTAGCAGCTTTATTTTCTTTCTCTGAAACCAATTAAGAGTTTCCTTGACTGTGTTTGGGTTTACTGTCTTGCTGAAATGTCCACCCTTATTTCATCTTCATCATCGTGGTAGATTTTTATCAAGACTGTCTTAGTACATTTTTCCATTCATCCTTCCTTTTACTTATATGAAGCGTGCCAGTGCCGTTTGTTGAAAAACAGCCCAACACCACGATGTTCCCACCTCTAAACTTCACTGTTGGTATGGTGTTTATGGGGTGATCTGCAATGTCTTTTCTCCTGAACTCCTTGTCCTTTGAGTTCTTTGGTCTCATCTGACCAGACTATATTCTCCCAGTATTACACAGGCTTGTCTAAATGTGGGTGTCAGCAAACTTTAAACACACTTCAAAAGGATTTTTCTTCAGCAATGGAGGTCTTGGACAACTCTTCTGACAATCCTTTTCACTCCTCTGTCTGAATTTTTGCAACTGGTTGTAGATGTTTTATGGTGAAATTATGTTCTTTCCACTACTGGTTTATGGCCCCAACAGTGCTCACTGGAACTTTCAGTGGTTTTGAAAATTTTCTGTAACAATTGCCATCAGTATGTTTAGCAGCAATAAGGTTGGAAAGGTCTTGAGAGACCTCTTTGAATTTACCCATCTTGTGATGTTTTTTTTTTATAGGACATCAGTTAGGACTGAACCAGCTGATATTAAATTGAAGGACTGCTTTCTAATTAATGATGGAAAATCATCACACTGGCTAAAATCTATGTTTTTGCACCTTCCTTTCTTCATGACTTCAATACTTTTCCCCTGTGTCATTTAATTGTATTACACATAACTTAATGTATAGACATCTATGGTTTGGTTTCTTTGCATGTGTGGATTGGATGATTTGCTAATGACATATAGTGAGAATTTTGTATCAAAAGCACCTTTAGAAATAGAATTAACTAGTCACCATTTCCATATTTAAAACGCTGACATTTAGTTTGGTGTGCTTCACAGTGAGATCAAAAGAGCTGTCTGAGGCCTTCAGAATGAAGAGTGTAGCAGCTTATAATTCTGGTAAGGGATTTAAAAAGAATTTGCAATCACCCATTTCATTGTCCGGAAAATAGTTTACAAGTGGAGAACTTAAAAACAACTGCCAACATGCCCAGGTCTGACTGTTCAAGGAAGTTAACGAGATGCTAAAAGTAGTCTCTAAAACCCCTAAAATGTCAACACCTACCGCAGATTCTCGCTACTGTTGATGTGAAAGTGCCTCTACAGTAAGAAAGAGGCTGCACAACTTTAACTTGCATGGAAGGTGAGCAAGGATGAAACCTTTGCTCTCTAAGAGAAAGTGAAAGAAAGTGAAAGTGACCATTATGTAATTGTGAACACACCACAGCACACAGTGCACCACAACAAAATGTGATCTCTGCATTTAACTTATCATGTGTGCACAGGCGGGCAGCCATCACCAACAGCACATGGTGAGCAGTGAAGCGGGACGGTACCTTGCTCAAGGCTTACCTTAGTGGTGCCTGTGCTTGAACCTGCAACCTTCTGAGCTCAGGGGCAAATCCTAACCACTAGGCCACAACTGCTCACTGGTGTAAACCAAATATAGCATTCCAGGAAAAGAACCTCATACCAACACCAAGCATTAAGGTGGTAGTGTTGTGGTTTGGGGATGCTTTGCTTCAGCAGGACCTGGCCAGCTCACCATCATAAAATCCACAATGAATTCTACCATGTATCAGAGGATGCTTGTGGAACATGTGAGACCATCTGTAAGAGCATTAAACCTAAAGCTAAACTGGATCCTGCAACACAACAATGACCCAAAACCTACCAGTTACTCCACCAAGGTCTGAAAACTAAGTAATGGAGAGTCCTAGAGTGACTGAGTCAAAGCCCAATCTTAATCCCATTGAGATGTTGTGGGTGACTTGAAACAGGCTGTGAATGCAAGAACATCTCACAAACTTTCCTTAGACCGATGTCAGAGACTGGTAGATGCTATAAGCAGCCTCTCAGCTTGGTTATTTCAGCCAAAGGGGGTAAAACTAGCTATGAGAGGGTAGGGTGCCCTAACTTTTTCCTCGGTTAGAATACAGATTTTGGTTTAATAAAAAATATATATATATTTTATAATTATTTGTTTTATTTAAAAAATTAATAAAACAAGTTTCATTTTTGTCGTTTACCTGTGATTAAACCACTTTCTGTGCCAGAGATAAATATAAACAAGATTAGACATCGATATGTGAACATTTCTTAATAATTTAATAGGGTGTCCTAACTTTTTCACATACCTGTGTTTATATTTGATAAACACCAAACCGGCTCCTTAAGTAAGTAGTAATATGTGCGCTTTCATAAATGATGAGGTGAGATAAAAAGGCAAAAGTCGCTTTAGTGAACGAACTAATATAAACAGTGATGTTGACACTTTTGAGGACGAAGCTAAAGACCGAGCTAGTCATCGAGCGGATGTGCTGAGATAGCAGCCAAGTTCCCAGCTCAGCTCACCGCTGTGGGCATGGAAACAAAAATCATGAGGCTTCTTACCGCCTTATTACTTATTACATCAATCATAAGGGTAAGAATGCATATTCGACATGTAGACATTTTCAGAGGCCAGACTGGAAAGCGCGTGCTTGTTGAAGGTGGAGAAAAGCGAAAAAAAGTAAAGACAAAGAATAATCCCATCCCCAGCTCATTCCACAAAACAACAAAACCCACAAAGAAGACCTCTGAGCTGACGTGCTAACTAACTGGGGAAAATAGATCTAACATTGTGAACGAAGCATAATGGGAGTTTGGTTGTTTATCGAAAACTATAGTTAGCTAACGAGAAACATGTCTCTCTGTTTTTCAACTTTGTTAAACATAAAAAGATGCTTTGTCAACATCATCTCCAACGAATCTGACCATACTCAGTGTCGTAAAAACATCGCAAGATGCGGCAAAAAATATAACGGACAAACCTGTCTTCTACCGCTTTGCTAACTCGTGTTATTCCTCCAGGAAACTAACCTGCACTCATGATCCCCAACGTCTCCCTCTTACTCCATGAATGAGCCGCTTTCAGGGGAATTCCTTCAGATTTGGTTCTTTAACTCCGGGATATTCCATCGTTAAGTCCAGCACACGGAAAACACACTATCTACAGAAACTTGAAGACCTTAATGATGTAACTAATATAGATAAAAATGAGTAAAAAAAACCCCCAATCACTTCGTTTCCATTCAGTCTTTATCCACCACTTAGTGAGAACGGTTCTCGTATTCACCACTTGGGGGGTTCTCAGCTACGATTCGTCACCTCGTCGCAGGGGGCGCCTTTGAGTTGACTTGGAAGCCACGTCACACAGAACCAAAGCTTCTTGGGAAATGTAGTTACGGACACCGGCTTGCTTTGCGCAACCGAAGAGCTCATGAAGACGCACTTGTTAACGCGTATCAACTACAATCCCGGCATGCGCGTTTGTTTGCGCGCATATGGCGGAGAGCTATGACTGAGGATTTGGATGAAGAGGTTGTGTTCGAGGTGAGTACTGTAGTTTTGACTGTGGGTTGCTAGGTGTAAATGCACAGACATACAAGCGCTTTTGAGGGTGGCGTTGCTTTTCGGTCTGGTCAGCAGCTGTAGATCGATTAATTTGGAGCAAATTAACACAAAGTAATACAGGCAGGCTGAGTGGCCCACAGCTAGCTTACTGATTACACCTCAAAAAAAGCAAGATACCTCGTCAGTTTGGAAAAATACACCCAGAGTGCACGGGATATTGTGAGAAGCCAGTAGCAGTAAGGCGCGCGTGTGTGGCTAAGAGGAAGGGATGGGTGTGCTTGTAAGCGAGGTATCTGTACTCTGGTTTCTGTTTTATGTGGTTTTACTTCATATGTTCGGTATTTTTAAACATCTGAGCTGCTCTTAAATTGAAGTCGTTTTAGTGTCTCTTTTCAGTGCAGTTATCAGCCACAAGTAGCCCGTGAGCTCATATTAGCTGTCGCTGAAGTGCTGCAGCAGCAACACTTGCTACGAAACGAAATGACGTATTGCATTGTGGGAATTCATACGTTGAGGAGCCGGTGGTCTCAAGGCTCACGTGAGCTGTTACTGCACTAAGAGCATTGGTTGAGAAGACATTCAGCAAGTTCACACCTGTAAATCTGCCCTAATCATTCAACAATTTTTTCTTCCTCTTGGTTTCGCGAACTTTGTCATTACAAGCTTCTTTTGCTATGCACCAGCCTGTTCTTATACCATGTTGCTGGACTTCTGAGCCATGATGTAATGGGCGATGGGACCAAAAGTATTCTACACCATGAATGACAAGAGCCCCCCCCCCCCTTAATGGACCCTTAACCTTACAGTTTTCTAATATTTGGTACCAAATGATTGTAAGGGAAAATATAAGTGTTTCTGTTTTTGGACCTGGGATGGGAATGGGTTGGAAGTCTATTTTTTGGGTGTAGTTATATGATGAGGGAAATATATTCCAGTTAATAAAGTATGTTGTTTTTGTTGAGTTTATTAGAAAAGAAACATTTTGTTTTCAGGTGTACCTGATTGATTTTTGGGATGTAGTTGTAATAAGAGAATTATTTTTTAATGCTTGAATAATGATTTTCATTTAAATAATGCGATACAAGTTCATTCGATTTTTACAGATCATTAAGTAAATCTACTTGACTTGTGAGATGATGTTTTATTTTCCATATTTTTTTTAATTATTGAGGAATTGAAGCTAAATTTGATTTGGTTACAGATTATTTTGTATGGACAGCTGGACTCCATTTAAATATAGTGTATTTATTGTGCACTTTGCTCTAGTTCAGTAATGTGTTGAAGGTGTGTGTCGGATCATTGGGGGATGTATAGTTTTTACAGGTCCTTAATTTTTTCAGACTTTGTCTTGTGAGTTTGTGTACTGTCGGCCTGCCTGTCCTTGCCAGAGTTCTTCTGTCAAATTCTGTCTGCTCTGAATCTAGTAAACTGTGTTTTTTTTTTTTTACCTACTGCCCAGTTCAGCTGCGCTACCTCATTTTCATCCAAATGCTAAGTGATTCCCCTCCCCTGCTGTGAAAATTAGCCACATAATAGAAGTTTCAAAGTTCATAGCTTGAGGCTTGTAGCCTCAGCAAAGGGGCTTTTACTGCATGAGATTAGTGCGATTGATTTGACTGGAGCTGGGGTATAAAAGCAATAAAGCTTCTTTAGCGACTCAAATTCAGCTGGACTGGAAATGTGGGTCGGATTGTTTGGAGCCTGATCGGCAATAACAGGCTGAATTCCGTCTCTGGATGGGAACTAGGACCTCTTAGGGCAGACTGATATCCTGTGTGGAATGATGGAGAGGTGTGGAAGGGCTGGAAGAGAAGCACAGGATGATAGAGTGGTAAGGGAGGGAGTGCTGGAGGAAAAGGAAGAGAGGATACTGGAGCTTTTCTTTCGACATCGGTTTCCTGAGAGGAACATCTGAATCATGACCCCCCCTTCTGTTTCTCTCTCTCTCTCACTCACTCATGCTCTGTCTGCTCTCTGTGCAGAATTCTCCGTTGTTCCAGTATTTGCAGGATCTAGGGCACACAGATTTTGAAGTATGTTCACCCATCTCTCAGACTCAGGAGGAGGAGCTGAATGCTCAGGAGAGGCTTCTTCCCCGGGACATCCTCCTCCCTCCCAAAGTAAGTTACTGTGTTCACTTCCCATTACATCCCTCTCAAATGTTGACACCATTATAAAATGCAACCTTTTAAATCCTCATTGTGTATTTAGAAGTAGAGGGAATTGATTTGAGCCTAGGACTGGGACTGTTATTTCTGGTAACAGATGCCCAGGGGAATTCTGTTACTTTTACACAACAGTTTTGCAAAGTAAACAAAAGTCTCAAATATGTTCTGGCAATTTGTCATCAGTGATTTCTTCTACCAAAAGAGAAGTTTCAGGAGCTTACAGTAAAGCATCATTGTTTTTTTAGTACAGAATGATGCAGATATGGTGAAAAGTACTGATGATGGTCATTTGGGGCTAACTATTGGACAAATTATGTTAAGGCATTTTTCTCTCTATGCCCAACAACATTAATGTTGGTGAGGTATGTACATGGGATGCTCAATGTCTTAAGCTATAATGAGGATGTTAACTGGAAACTTGGAAACTGTATATCGTTTTCAGCAGCATATTTAAATCAAGAACAAAATTATCAATAGAGGTTATGTTTTTGCATGTAGAAATTATATACACACTTTTACTCAAACTAATATTGCCCCTGTTAGCAGAAATTTAGTTTAGCTTTGCATACATTTTCACCAGTCTCTTGACACCAAATTGTCAAAATATTTTGACCACTGTTCCATGCAAAATTTCTTCAGCTGAGTTCAAAATGTTTTGCATGTTCTGCCCTTATTTATTCTTTCTTCTTTTTGAGCATTTCTATGGTTTGTTTACTAGTATTCATAGAATTCTATTAAACTCTTGTTCAACATTGACTTTTGAACTTGGGAAAGATGATACATATTCATAGCTGAACCAGTCCCTGATGCAGCAAAGTCCCGAACAATAACATTTTCACCACCATGCTTC
Source organism: Lepidarchus adonis (assembly GCA_037576955.1). Lineage (NCBI taxonomy): Eukaryota > Metazoa > Chordata > Actinopteri > Characiformes > Lepidarchidae > Lepidarchus > Lepidarchus adonis. Next base: position 24,139,449 of record JBBIGC010000125.1, on the reverse strand, counting down.
ACAGCTGTCTTTGATCTACACCATACTATTACTGTGGCCAAACAACTGTCTACATTATTCAGAAGCCATAGTCTTTAACTTTATGTAATGTAGTCTTGCTCTGAAGTTATTTTTTTTTTCATTAAGTGTGTCCAATTGCTTTCTGATTGTAGATATATGCACTTTCACAGTTGTAGTAATTACCTGCCAATTGCATGATGAAATTAATGGTCTGCTTTCAAGTTGAATTTGCTTGGACAACCAGTCCTTGATTCCTTTAAATTCCTTTAAAATCTAAACCAACTATGGAGGATTTTCCTTGCAGTGGAATAATAATTTTTTTATTATTTTTAATCCCTTGCAAGATGCATAGGCACACAACCATTTTTTTCTGAAGGCCTTAGAGAGCTCTTTAGATTTTGGCATAATGTCATTGCACACTACAGTTTCAAAGAGAATACCAGACCCTGCAGGACGTTTTAATCAATGGAACCTAATCTGGAACACTGGATTTTAAAATTATGGACATGAGTGTGATCAATTTAATAATTTATTATTTGCTACTTCCGGCTGACTGATTCATTTACAATTAAATGGCTACAAAATATAAATGATCTGTGACATTTGTTGAACAATCATTTATCTGTTTGCACTGTATTACAGAGAGTGAAATGTTTGCCTTTCAAATATTTTGGGGGAAAATCTTTCCATGGGATGTATATTTTCTTCACATGACTGTATTTACAATTACCATATTTGCCCAATGATAGGTGGCCCCGCATTATAGCCCACCCTATTCTATAAGCAGCAGAAAATACTCATTTATGTTTTAAAACTCTGCCACATGTTTTTCACCACACCGTTACTAAATTTACTGATCTGAGGTAAAAGCATCTAGCTTGACCCCTGGAAGCCTCTGCAGCTCTATACTGATAGTGACATTATATTGTAGTTGAGTGTGAACAATTAAACTGATCAAATTTGGAACTTACTGATATCATGCTTCAATGCAAGAACTATGCTGCAGAATTTAAGCTCCAGGTCCAGCTCCAGGTCCAGCTCCAGGCTTTCACAACGCAATGTCTGTAATATCTGAGACGAAAGTGTGTCCAACATCAGCGACAGCAAAACAGCACAGGTCACAGTCAAATTGATCGTCTGATGACAATAATGTTTATGCATATAATTTGGAAGGATTTGAAGAAAGAAGCCTAATAATGTTTGCATTTTAGTGTTGCTAATTTTATACTGAAGAATTTACATGTAGACAGATGATTGACATCACTGTACTGCCGTACCCTCACTTTCCAGTTAGAAATTAAAAACTAATCTTTCCCCATTTAAGCAAGCCACACTCAATACCTGGTTTGTAAGCCACAGCTTTTTGTTGGGGAAATACGGTAATCTTAAATATATCTTTGTTGAACTTCTATGATGTACTGTATCTAACATTTTAAATCTTTAGAAAAAATTTCAGAACTATGTACAAAAGTTGAAGAAGCCAATTTACAATTGTATGAACATATTTTAAAAGAATTGACCAAACAAATGTTTTTTGCAAATCTGTATGTGGGCCCTTTTTTTCAGGAAAGACACGGTTAACCATGGTTAAACAAAAAATAGCCTCTTCTTTCCTGACGATCAATCTAATTCTTACTTGTGAGCACCACAAAAGTATTTTAGACCTGTGGTAAACCCTGGTATAGTGATAAAAATATTCTTTAATGTGAAAACAGTTTTTGCAAGACAGCTCTATGAAGGTCTGGGAGTGCTATGTTTATTTGGTTGGAAGCTGCTTTGAATAAGGAATGTCAGTATTACAGCTTTGCATGTTGAACATAAGCAGCTTTAAGGCTCTTACATTACACACATGCAAAGAATCATGTGTACTAATGCAGTTAATGGGATCCTATTGTTTTAATAAAACCTAAGCAGATGCTGGTGCCTCAGCCTAATCTGATATTTCCAAATGCAGTCAAGCATGTGGTTCAAAATGACACACACTGGGAACCAGTGCTGGTCTGTTGGTCATCACTGTAACAGGAAGTGATGCATGTTGGAAAGATTTTTAGGTTGGGCAATGTGCTTCTTTTCTATGCAGTTCATCTTTATGTGCATGTATATGTCCGTGTGTGCTTTCTTGCTATAAATGTTTTACATGTGTTCTTTTGTAAGAATTGTTTAAATATGAAAGGACAATATATGTCTTCTTGATTTCTGATGTTATAACAATAGTTTGACTTAGTGTTAGATTACAGTAGTCACTCATATAAATTCTTGCATTTATACAAGTAAGACTTGAAGTTAATTATCTTGTTAAAATGGCACCTGTCAATGAGTGGTATACTTTATATACACAGGGCCATGTTTACACAAGGTTCAAAGACCCTTAAGTCCCACAAAAGAGCTATTGCAGCACACAGAGTTAATATTGGCTGTAAAAGAACAGTGTCGCCATTTTCAGAGCTGTAAGGGGAATAGGGGAACCTACACAATATTAGGCAGGTGGTTTTACTGTTATTGCTGATCAGTGTATATCATTGGAGATATAGATTAGGGTTAAGCATTGCCATTATCAATCAAGCAATCTAGGGATTATTTTGACAATTCTTTGAGTGATCATATTCAATTTATAGCAGCAAACACTAGATTCTACTGCATATGTGTGAAATATATGCTGAAAAAATCTACTGTTCAAACAATACCAGCTCTGGTGGTCATGTGAGGGTCTTGATCATAATGAATGCGATCAGGGGGACTAACAAATGATGGAGAAAAAGGATATTGACTGTGAACTGCTTAAAGGAACATAAAAACTGGAGAAAAAATAGTTTTCTAAAACTTTTGATTTTCACACATTGTGTGTGGGTCATATCCTGTAAATTTGTGTGTATCTTTGTAAAAGAACAGTGTCAGCCATATGATCTCACTGGTACAGTAATGCAGAGCTGACTGTGTTGGTTTATGACAGGTTTTGCATAGTTCCATATACTTTACTGCTTTCATTTCTACTGAGCTAAGCAGTTGTACATAGTGTGCTCTTTATGTGGCAATGCAAGCCCACGCCCCCCATCTCTCTTTATTCTTTACTTGCTTCCTTGAACACACAAAGCACTCTGAATGTCTCAGAGCAACACTAGCAGAATACTGAATACACTCTGGCTTTACCTCAAAAGTTCTGAGAAAAAAAATGTTTCCTTTATTCAGCCTTTGCTTTCATGCCAATGAAAAGTGAGCACAGCTCACATACTACAAGTGTCCAAAGAATTTTGGCAACAGACAACATGGGTGTGAGTTAGACTGCAAGTTTTTGTGGTGACACTGAAAATAATAGAGAATTTTAAACTAATCAATACCAACACACAGTCTTGCTGTTTAATAATCAAGTTGATTAGTCTAGTGGCCCAGACTAGAATCAATGATAATTCTGTATGTGCAACCTGCCTCAGGGTTTATCCAGATTTACCCCTGCTGTTAGAATCTAACCGTCTGTCTGTCTGTCTGTCTGTCTGTCTGTGTGTTTACGCTGATGACTCCCTTGATACAGGGTGTCCTGTTCCCTCTTCAAAATGTGTTTGGGTGTGAGGTGGGCATTTACAGCATTTTCTCTGTAGAAATAAATTGGAACAGCAGCTATTTGTGTTGTTGTTGAGCCAGAAGGGGACATCTTGCCCCTCTCAAATACCGATTGCTATCTGATTTTCTCAGAATATCAACATGAGAACATATCAATAATGTTAAAATGTATACAACACACAAAATCATAAGCATTCTAAAATTCCTCAAATGCTTTTTTTTGTAAGAGACACTTAAAATATAAATTTGTGGTAACATTACAATTTAATAATTAGTAAATTATATGTCCAAATGTATTTATGCTTCATGTCTTCATGCTTATGACAGAACAAATTCTGTAAAGCTTTTACTATGTTATGCTTCAAAACCTGCATACAAACTGTAATCTCTAGCAAGACCCCTGAAATGATTGAATGCTAGTATGAATAATCAGCATATCCAGCCAGTGAAACTGCAGCAAGCCATTTTGTCGCAGTGTGATAAAAATGACAAACTGAAGAAATTCAGCCAATATTGGTCATTTATAGGCATAATAGTGTCATTTTATAAACTGTTCTAGAAGAAAAAGAAACAAAAGTCATTATTAGCTGAACTTTACAGGGCAGAGCTGGTACAGAAGAGAAGGTTTTACTGGTGCATCCCTAATAACAAATTGTGTAGTATGTTTTGGAGAGTGTACTGATTAAGGTCTTTTGCCCTTCTATTTCTTTTTGGTTTCTGTAACTTTAGTTTTAATTCTATATGTTTACATGCTTTCTCTGATTTCTTTAAATTTTAGAAACTTTGAAGTGTTTTAAAAGCTATTTTTATTTCCTGTAATAATGGTCTTTTTGTCTAAGTAAAGCACCGTCTATGATAATGTGCTATATTGTTTGGTTTTATATAATAACGCTGTTACATATATTTTATTACAATGTAGATTTTGTCCCTCTATGTCTACTTGAAGCATAGCATCTTTATCTATGATAATCATATAAATTATCTCCTCTGTCACTATGTAATCTGAAGCTGTAGATCCTGTTTTGTGTCTAATATGTTTTTTGTGGTCTGCAGAAGGCTGGTATTTGGAGGTTGGCTGAGGCTTTGTGCAGTCTGAGTCCATTCCATCAAGGTAGTGCCCCTCTACGGCTAGAGCAACAGCTGGTAAGAAAATTGGAATAAAATACACATGCATTCATTATCACCCTACTAAAAAAACATATTAGTTGTTTAAAACTGCTTGTTTGTTTGTTTATGTCTCAGTGTATTCTTATTATTTTAAATGTCTGTCTAATAGTCTTTTTCTTATGTCATATATTTCAAAGACTTGCATTACAATATATATTTTTTCTGAGGTATGATTAGGTGAAAAAGGACAAATGTAGTTCCACATTAAATAGAAATATGAATACATTGTGCCTCATTTAACAACTGTTATTAGAACATTTCTTCTTCTGACATTCACCCAAGTTTACTTATTTGGGATTTGTTCTCAGAATAGAATATTTGCTCAGGAACATACAAGGTTACCTCTTTTATTTTCTATGTTGATAAGAATTGTCTTGTTGCCCATTCCTACATATTAATAGTGATCATTGCAGACTGCAAACGGTCAGCTTCTTGGACAATAATTTTCCAGTTTATTACAGCTGCTTTTGTGCATTTTTGAAATGGATAGGTATAACTTCTGAATCTGTGTCTTAACGGTTATTTTTGTATTAGTTATTAAATATGAATAAATTATATTATTTTTAACTATTATTATTATGTAAAGAGTTATCAGAAGCATTATGGATATGAAAAGGCTTTAGTGTGCTAGACCTCTTGTTTCAGCAGACTGTAATAGCAGGATAGATAATTAAAGTATTGATTTGCACATTTTGAGAAAATCAATGTGCTCGTGTGTGTGTGTGTGTGTATGTGTATGTTGGCAGGATTCTGCATTTCGGCAGTACTCTCTGCGCTGTGTATTGTCTCAGGATGTGCTGTTGCAAGAGGATGTGGAGCTAATCGAGCTTTTAGACCCGAGTGCTCTTTCTCTAGGTTCAACTAGTACTGCCTGCCCCAGTGCTACTGCATCCCTGCCCGCACCACGTTACCTCTCACCACCATCTATATGGTACACACATGCATTCAAACACAGTGTACGTCAACTAAGAACTGAGAGTTCAACAGAAAATTGCCCAAATGTAGTCTCTCCGACAAGACACATTTGGTATCTGAAAATAGTTTTACTAACTATAATTATCTGTGTTGAATAAATTTGTGTATGTGACAGCAGTGTGAACTTGAGCAGCCTCTTTGTGTGTGGCAACAGCCTGTGTGTGTGTGTGTACGCGCTATCTATCTATCTGTCTGTCTGTTTTTTTTTCATAGGGATGTATCCTTGTTGGTCGGTCTGGTGTCCATCCTGCTTGCAGTTTGGTATTCTTGTCCTGAGGATGGGCCAGCCGTGCTGTGGCTGTGTGTATGTGCAGTGTGTGTGCTGTGTGTGTACCGTGGTGCATCTTTGTGGCGTAAAGCAGGACTGCAGCAGTATGTTCAGTTTCAGGCCATCCAACTGGAGAGTCTAGTGATGAACAGTCGGGCACTGACCAGCCTGGCACGCAAGTCACTCCGCCTCATCCAAGAGACTGAGGTCATTTCTCGTGGATTCACCCTGTAAGTGTATACTGTTTCACAACCTGTTAAAAGTGTGCATTGTTTGCTCTTTGTGATTTAACTATCAATCTACATTTCGATTCCTAACAGTAATATCTACGAACCTCACACTTTAATTCTATAGTGCATATTGATTTGTTCATTGTGTTTACTGGATCTGTCCTCACAGTGTATCATTTGTTAATCATTATTGTCATAGCATATTATTATTGCAATATACAGATGAGGCCTCTAATCTATCGATTTCCAGAACCAGACAGCAGGCTGAATGCCCTTGAGCAATGTGTCTAACCCCTACTGCTCACCCTGTACGTTGCTCTAGATAAGAGCATTAAAGTGCACAAACTTTCCATAAAAATTACTTTAATTCTTTATTTAAAGCTCTACTTAACTTAAAGAACAAATATACTTGTTTATAAATATTTTAGTATCAAATGTTAACATACTTTTAAGTTATTTTCTTTGTGAAAATAACACCTGTTTTCCAGGAATACAACCTAATCAAAGAGAGCGATCATGCATGCACACACACACACACACACCCCAATGGTACACAGTCCTGACCTGCACAGGCAATGCACCATTAGAACCTCAAGGCCTTCACTCGATACTTCTAGTTACAGCTGTATGCCTGTAGCTAGCTTTCTAGCTTCTATGTAGGTGCTAGAAGTACTATTTTTGTTACTTCTATTTGCAGCTTTTGGCAGATGCTTATACCCAGCGCAATGTACATTGGTGTTTTGTAGTCTACAGAGACAACCTGGCCCTCACACTAGTAACCCTAGACTTAAGAGCTGGTAGTCGCCCAAGATTCTGCCAGAAGTGAAGGGAAATACCCTTTTTTAAAAAACAGTTAAACTGGATACTGTTGCTGTCTGACTATAGCATGGTTGACTATTTATCCTGTGAAATGAAGTACTTTGTATCAAGGATAAAAAACACAATATTCTTTTGCAGTAAAGTTCTGAGGATGTATCAGTTTAGCAACAGTAACTAGGCTCAGAAATAAGTATTTGGAGAAGGGATAAGGAATGGTGCACTGTGATTGGTTTGCTTCAGTATGAAAATACATCAGACTCTTTAATATTTAAATATTTAAGAAAATCAAATTTGATACCAATTGTGACTTCAGAAAGGTAAGATATTTTACTTGTGTAGTGGAGTAAAATTCGTTAGAAATGAGAAGAGAAGTTGCTTATCATTACCAATATAATTCTAATAATTCAAGTTGCACAACCTTGTTGGATAATGAGTCTAAAGGTTAATAACTGTTGTGATTCATTCATGTTTTCAATTCAAGTTGTTAATGTAGTTTAAGGAGTACATCTTTTAGGTTCATTCTGCTGCATAATTATTGGATGCTGGCTGATTCCCTGATGTCAGTCCTTTTGGTGTTCAAGGGTCATTTGTCATGTATTGTTACAGCAGTTTTGATTTCAGACGCTTCTGCATGTAGGCAACATAGTGTGTTAATGTAAGGGTTGTGACATTAGCTGTATATTTTGTGTACACATACAAAAAGCTTGTTTTACAATAAATCAATTTCCCATTTGTGAACAAACAGCTTAAACCACTCTAGACTTCATAGCTTTAACCAAACTATAGATGGAGTAAATCAGTTGATCTTTCATGTACAAAACACACAAATAATCAAGCATGTGATTACTGTAGTGTGTAACATGTAGAATGTTTATGAATTAAAAGTAGGCATATTACATTTTATGCTATTAGTTTGATTATGATGCATATGTTTTAGTATATTTGTGATCTGAATGAAGTAGACCTTTGTATGTTTGTGTCGTTTGTATGTTTGATTTTCTATAATGCATGTCAATGTGCATTTGACTGTTGTGGGTGTATAGTATGTCATTTATGTAGTCTGTCTAATTTGTCTGCCCTGATGGTTCTCGGACGTCTGCACAGTTGGATCACGTTTCACTTGTCAAGTTTACTCGACAGGGTGAGTGCGGCCTGTCCCTTTAACAGGGCGGGGCAACTGCGCAGTCAGCAGCTGATTGGTCTGAGGAAAGCCGCCTATCAAAGTCTACGTTGTGCTTTCAGAGCCTCGCGTCTTGCTACCTGCATTATGCTCAAGTCATATCCTTCTGTTGCATTAGCAGCTTTCCTCTTAATGTGCTATGCTTGATCATGGTTTTGAAACACAAAGCATTCTGGTTATTATAAAATAAATTTAAGCTTAAAAGTTTTTATTCATCCTTTCCAGAATCATTAACATTCCTCTATCCGTCATTCTGTAAACATCTTTAAGGCTTTGTCTTTACAGCTGTCTATTTCATTTTTGGCATAACAAGACCTCTGTACTAGCATATTGTTGCTGTCAAAACAAAATTTTGTGACTATTTTTCTCAAAATATGGGGTTTTTTATGGCACTTGTCATTTATATTATGACAGATCTCCTTGATGAGTGGATCAACAGAAATAGTTCAGTATGACTAACGCTTGTGACATTAACTTGCATTTTAAGTTAAGAATGTTTTCCTTCTCTTGTAAGTGACAACTATGAAGATTTGTTTTCTGAAAACATACAGTACATGTACAGAATTTCCATAATTGGAAATATTGATTCCAAAGTTCTGCCTGTAATGTAAGTTTGCCAGGTGTGGAGGTTGTTCAGTCCTTAATGGTGTTGCCATACCTTCCCCCTGAACTCCGAGATAGACAACGTCACCAACTACGTCTCCACTGTGCCAATCAGAGAGCTGGGCCTCGGCCTGGGGGCGGAGCATCTTTCTGATGAACAGGCACAAGAGCTCACCAATGACTACAGCCTTCCTGCCCTGAAGGTCAGCAAAACACAATGTGCATACTTTTCCAATACTTTCTCAGCAAAGGCAATCAAGCAAGATGTGTTAGGTATTCATAGTTTCTGTCTTTACTTTTCCACTGTAACAGAAGTTTATACTCGGAAAATGGATTTGCTTATATGGTTTCTGCTTATATTTTACCTTATTCCTCCAAAAATGGAGACACGCAACACATATCTGAAAACAGTGGTCACAACCAACATGAAGCCTGAATTTTGTCTATACCTTTGTTCAACCTACGTCATCTATGTGAGCTCAGATGGGTTTGCAAGTGATGTGATTGGGGCATGCATTTTGCATGGTGCTAATTGGTGTGATACAGCTGCCATTACTTGTTAGCCCTGTTAGCATCATCACTGTAGGGCAAAATTAAAGAACCAATGAAAAACTAAGTTGTTCAAAGAAAACTTAGAAACTGTCTGTGTGATAACAGTTTATGTGCAGTAACCTATTAAAGTTAGCATCCACTAGCCTGTCAGCTAATGCCAACCCAGTGAATGTATACTTTTCTTGTTCAGCTGTTGTTTCAGTTGTGGGTGGGGCAGAGTTCAGAGTTTTTCCGCCGATTAGCCCTACTTCTGTCCTCGGGAAGGGAGGAGCCAGAAACCAAGCCCCGCCCACTGGCATACAACAGTGTGGCGATTATTACCAGCTCCCTCCATCCTACCCTGGCCATTTGCCTGGGCGACCTGCAGCGCAGCTACGACTTTCATCGATACTTTGAGACGCAACACCAGTCACAGTCCTCAGGCCGGATGGGACGCGCCAGGCAGAAATGCAGAGAGCTCAACTCATTGCACACATCTGTCCGCAGCCTGCAACTTCACCTCAAAGCCCTACTCAGCGAGTATGAACCTCCAGTGACTAGTGTAGTTCCTTGTTCCTAATTATGATCTAATATCTAATTAATTTATTATAATTAATTTATTGTTGGTGTATAGTGTATCATTGGAAATTACTCCATTAATAATACAAGATAATGTAACATTGCAATATTAGAAGTAATTTACCATCTTAAAAGCCACACAGGTTTGTTTCTGATTAAAGTAAAATTACAAATCACAGTGAAATTCTAATTTTGTTTGTTTTATGTTATCATTTTGTCTCTCGGTTTGCCACTCTTTCTCCCACACCCCTTATTCCAGGGTGATCATCCTGGAAGATGAGCTGGAGAAGCTGATGGTTGCTAAGGAGACAGAGGAGGTGACATGTGCAGGTTATCAGGAACTGCGGGAGCGGCTGCACCTTCTTCAACCCCACATGCAGGCCAGCTGCTGCTGCTGGGATGACATGACCGCACAGGTGGAGCGTATGCTGCGAAGGGTCACCGGCTGCCCAGGTCAGGGGCTGAAACCTCAACCAGCCACACATCACCTGTTTACTGATTAGTGCTATTAAAAAATAAATAATAATTTTTTTGTAAATATGTATGCATACATACAGACATACATAACAAAAATATAACTGCAACACTAAGTTTTGCTCCCATTTTGGAAAACCAGTCAGATATATATATTTGGAACTTTTTTTGATTGAAAGATTTTTTTTTAAGTGATGGATTTGGATTTGTGACTAAATCCAGTGCTCAAATCAACTAACTTTTATTTAAATCAGCACATTTTCATTGAGTCAGTTCAGCAGACTTTCCATTAGGTGACAGCATTATTGCTAAGACCAAACCAAATGACGTTGTTTCGTCATATGAATTAGGAGAATGAGAGTATGTGCGCGTGTGCATTCGACAGTGGATTCCCACACCATACACAGAGGCGCCTCAGGAATGTCTTTCTGTGGGTTTCTATAGTGACCGTGTGTTTGGTGGGAGTATTTTTAGAGTTCCTTATTCAGCCTAGTTCCCACCCAGTAGTTATTCTGAGATGGGTAGAGGAAGAGGGGGCGAGTGTGTGTATACGTCCGTGTGTGTTGTGTCTTCATACTGTGGGATGTGTCCTACTTTTATCAAGGGCACATGAAGTCGTCTGAAACAGCAATCAAGTAAGGACCATTTCTACACATCAAAAGTCAACCTATATCAACTCATGGAAGGCAGATGAGTTTATGCTAAATTAGGTGCTATACATATTAAATTGACTGGAGATGGATGCCTGTGATTATCCCCCTCACCTGAAATGTGTTATTTAAAGTAATTACCTTGCTACTATCTTATTGTTGTTGTAAATTGTTTATGTATAATTATGTAAAATTTCAGTGCATTATAAATTTTTGACAGTTTGATTGAACAGTTTCTACAATTTAACTTGACTGAATGTGACTGAAGAAACCTTTTTCTTCTAGAATCTAGACAGTAAAAGCAGTAAATTTTTCCATTCTCTGCACATTTAGTTTTAGGATGTGCCTTTAAGACATACAGTCAAATCCTGTTAGCTTGCCCCCCATTATCTCACCAAACCCACCTCTCGCCATGAAAAGCTGCAGAACAGATTTCTTTACATGTTAATTACCTCGTTAAGCTGCCAACCTCGCCTCTCGGCAGAACTTGCAAAGAGTCAGGTGTATGTATTTCTCCATCTGTAGTTCACCAAATTTGGGTCCATGTTAGCGATGTAGCCTAGAACACGTTCATTTGTGCTAATTCTATAGGTCGCTGCTGCTGTTGGTTGGTGGTCAACACTAACTTATGACGGACCAATCACTGATGCATCCTTGATGTGGTTGGTGTCTGGATCAATCAACACAGGAAACCCTGCAGTTTGACTGACTGCTGGATGGTTGGCCCTGTCTATGCTCCACCTTCGCTAATATGACTGGTTTCGATTCTGAGTTCATGTACAAGTTTTTGAATTAGACCCAAAATGTCTAGAAAAGAAAGTTGCATTCTCTGACTGATGAGCAGATATGACCAGTCTGCTATATCTGTCGGGGCAATAACTGGACAGAGACACAGCAGGATATCGCTGATGCTTTTACTGCTCCATTTCATCAGCCTGTTACCATTTAATTATAATAATTAAATGTAGAAATTATAACATGCAACTACATTTAGCTTGTCTAATTCTTCTTCCATTCTTAAGTCAATAGTAACTGCTATGAGTCTTTATTCAGTGGATGTAGTAATAAAAATGGAAGGGTTAAGAGAGAAAACAAAATCTAATGTGCTTTACTAGTGCATTTTTCATTTTTGCAAATGTTTGAATGTGCAAACATACAAGACATGACCGTTGCACAACACTAACAAAACAGAATTTAACTCTGGTTTAGCGTGCAGTCTGCCTGATCAGATCCCACGGAAATAGTTCATGGTCAAAGTGTGCATTCACTTACCACAGACATGACAATTACTGGACATATGACGGTGTTTGTGTGTGTTCCTCAGGAAGTGCAGAAAGTCCAGAGGAAGCAGCTGGTCCTGCCCCACCTCCTCCTGCCCCCATCACACACATACAGGACAGAGACCCTGTCCCAGAGGAGCAGGTACTAAAGGAGAGAGAGTGAGTGTGAGTGTGTGTGGGTCGACAGACAATTGGGGAAGAAATGAAAGGTGACTCTCTACCTGGCCTAAGACATGAATTGCACTTAAATTATTGAGATACTTTATGAGAAGGCAAAGATCTAGCTATCTTACTGGTAATTCTTTACTGAAATTCTCATTGACTGACGGTCTGTGGCCTCTAAAGACATATTCACACTGGGCTCAGATACCATGTGTCTTATTCAAGAACAACTGTCCTCCCCTCTGCTCCACTTCTCTGTTGGACTGTGCTCACATTTCAATTACTTGCCAAGACCTGAGTATGCACGTTGTGACGCAACATAAGAACTCATGGTTGTATTTGCTTCGTGCTTTATTTGGATTTGTTTTAGATTCAGTGACACAAAGCCATCTCACATGCTCTACAGATTTATCAATTATGCAATCCAGTGATTTTCAGTTAATCTTGTTGCACAAATAAGACGATTTTAAAAAGAGGCAGCTGACATTAACAGGAATTTGTGTGTGTGGGTGCGCTGAACAGGAATTGGAGGCGTATGCCTCAGACTCTGACTCGGACACAGAGTGGGGTGGGGCTGTGGACGTGATGACACCATGGGAACGTGAGCGCCAGCGACGTGAGAGGGAAGAGTCAGGCAGAGTTTTATTGGAGCTCAAAACTGTCCTGGGCATCCGAACGTCTGAGGGAGAGCGAGACAAACGCAAGTTGCTGCTGTTCAGCGACCAAGGTACCCCATACATGAAAACCCATATACACTAGAAAGTCCTAGAACTATTGCTCCTACTCCTACAGGTGGGTGAATGTGTATGTAAATAAGTATATACAGCGGGGAGAATAAGTATTTGACACACAAGCGTTTTTATCAGTAAGGGTATTCCTAAGTGTACTATTGACACAAAATTTGCACCAGATGTTGCCATCAAGCCAAATATAGAATTCACACAAAGAAATCAGAACATTTTAAGTATACAAGTTGAGTCTTAATAAATAAAGTGAAATGACAGAGGAAAACACTTTATTTAATACTTTGTAGAAAAGCCTTTGTTGGTGATTACAGCTTCTAGACGCCTCTTGTATGGAGAGTCCAGTCGTCTGCATTGCTCAGGAGTGATTCTGGCCCATTCTTCCACACAAACAGTCTTTAAATCTTGAAGGTTCCTTTGGCCTCTTTTATGAACTTTGATCTTCAGTTCTTTCCATAAATTTTCTATGGTATTTAGGTCAGGCGATTAACAGGGCCATTCAAGTAACTTGATTTTCTTTCTTTGGAACCAATTCATTGTTTCATTGGCCTTGTGCTTAGGATCATTGTCTTGTCTTCTTTTTATTTTCAGCGTTCTGGTAGATACCACCAGATTTAATCCCATGTCCCGACACAATTCTCCATTCATTCTGCCTTCAATTACATGAAGTCTGCCAGTACCCCTTGCTAAAAAGCAGCCCCAAACTTAACTGTTGGTATGGTGTTCTTGGGGTGGTGAGCAGTGCCATTTCTTTTCCGAACATGGTGTGTAGAATGGCAGCCAAAAAGTTTAATTTTGCTATAGTCTCCCAGTAATCCACAGGCTTCTCCAAATGCTGTTTCGCAAACTTTAACCAAGCCTCAACATTCTTTTTGTTCAGCAATGGAGTATTGCGTGATGAGCGTGCATGGATGCAATGGGGGTTTAGTGCATTGCTTATAGTTTTTCTTTGAAGCAACCGTACGTGCTGATGCAAGGTCTTCCTGAAGTTCTGCCTGAGTGGTTCTTGGCTCTTTGAGAACTCTCCTGATTATTCTTTGGACTCCTCGGACAGGAATCTTGAACTGATGCTCTTTACATTTCCCGACAGTGCTCAGAAGAACATTCAGCATTCTGTAAATGTATAACCATTCCCATCAGAATGCTTTTCAACAATAAGTTTACTAAGATCTTGGAAGAGTTCTTTGCTTTACCCATCATGAAGTCTTTCCTGTGTTCCTTCTGGGTAATGAGAAGCCTTTATAGGCCATCAATTAGGACTAAAGCAGCTGATATCAATTAGTACTGATGGGGGGCAGGGTTTCTCTCTCAATAATGACGGATTTCAGGTGATGATCTGGCTTTTTATGCCATTTTGCACCTTCTTATCTTCATGTTTACTTCATGTGTACTTTTTCCCTGTGTCTTTTCATTTTATTACACATAACTCAATTTATGGACTTAAATGTTTAGATGTCTTTGCATGAATAAAATACTTGAGTTGATATTGTCATGTGGTGCAAATTTTGTGTCAATAGCCCACTTAAAAATAACCTTACTGATAAAAATGCTTAAGTGTCAAATACTTATTCTCCCCGCTGTATGATGGAACCATGTGAATTACACCAATTCTGCTCCTAGAGATCAGTCTCAGTGGCAATGTACTAACTTGTGATTCAACTAATAAATAGACTCACTAAGGCTAGAGGTGAAACCGAGTACTCTTGATTATACACTGATCACCTATGACATTATGATCACTTTCAGGTAAAGTGAGCATTATATGATCAACTAGTTTCTTATTACCCCTGTCATTTCATTACATCTTTATATGGCACCTGTTAGGAGGTGGGATCTATTCGGCAGTAAGTGATCAGCCAGTTCTAGAAACAGATGTGCTGGAGTGTAAGGGTCTGAGCTGCTTTGACAAGGGTCTTATCGTGGTGTCTAGAGGACTGAGTTAGAGCTGCTCTGAATCAGCAGACCTTATGGAGTGTTCCAAGTCTCCAGTGATTAGTACCCATGTAAAATAATCCAAAGAAGGACAACTGGTGAACTGGTGACAGGCTCCCGAGGCTCATAGAATGACCAGTCTGAAATACTCCACTGAACGGCACAGAAAGTCCTTCCTCCCCACAGCCATCAGACTGTTTAACTCCTCCCACTGTCACTCAGCCCCACAGTTTCTATTCCAGTGCTTCATTCTACTTATCTAACCCTAGTTATACCTTACCTTTGTATTTTTATCTTACTCTGTTCATTATTCTATGTGCAGTCACTGCATAAGCAATTTTCTCCAGGACAATAAAGTTTTTCTGATTCTGAGAATCAAGTAGGGAGTGAGCGCTAGCCTGTCTGGTTCAATCCAAAAGAGACGCTCCTGTTTCCCAAAATGCTGACTGATAGAAAAGTATCAGTACACAAAGGGCACCACAGTCAGACCTGTTCTAGCTGCATAAAAGAATGGCAAATGGTCATAATGTTGTGGCTGATCAGTGCATACACTGCTTTTTTCCTGGTATCTAGAATAAAATAAAAGGATTTATTGGACATACAAATATAAATGCCTCTATAGACACACTACAAATCTTTAGATTTCATGACTGTGAAAAGTGTAAAGCTATGAGAATGAAATTTATATAAAATTCAGAATAGCACATTCTATCAGTCTTGGACAGATAACAAGTGTACTATGATTTAAAATCATCTTGGCATCACCCAATGCTCGTTCTGGCTTTGCAACCTAGCCTAGTGTGCCAAAAGTGTAACCACATCTTCTGATGAATTAAAAAAATGCTTTAATTTTTAAAAATGTATGCCTGGGAGAGATATTCTGGGAGGTAATTACATGCTGATATCAGCACAGGGGAAGCTAACGCAGATTGTAGATTTGAAGACGGTGTAGATGAGTGGTCATAAGGAAAATAGGCTACAACTGTCATTGAAATGCATGTGGATGGGTGCAGTTACATTTACAATATATTCTCTTACCAGTTACAAACTGCAACACAATAACGTGTGTTACATTCTGTGCGCAATAAAAATGTTCTCCTGATTTTGTAGGTAAGGAATCATTACCAAAGTAATGTAACGTAAACGTTCTGTTTCTGTGTTCAGCCGCTTTGGCCCCGGTCGCCACAGCGACATCCCAGCATCCCAGCATCTCCGAAGCCTCAGCAGTTCCTGATTGTGCTGAACTTGCAGCAGCTGCAGGCAACCACGTCTCCCAGCACCCGCTGGGAGGCGAGAGGGAGGAGATGAGGGAAGAAGTACAAACTGAGAAAGACCGCATAGAGGACAGAGAGAAAGATATGGCAGCGACGGAATTCAGCTGCGGTACTGCTGACATCACAGAGGAGGCACAAGATAAAGGAGGGGGTACGAGTATGAAGGAAGGGACGCAGCTATTCCAGTCGGATGGGCTGGTTGATGAGGACGTCACACACCCTCTTTCCCCCAGAGTCCCCACACTCTCAGTAATTGACAGGCTCACAGAACTGCATGGCTCAGAAGCATTTAGTTTTGGCTCCGCAATTGCTGCCCAGGTAGCTGCTCACTCTCACACCTTCACACACCTGCAGGAATGCACCTATGGGGACTCGGGAGAGGAAGAGGAAGAAGAGGAGGAGGCAGAACTGACATCACAGCCAGAGGAAAAACAATGAAAGACTTTAATATTCAAATTGTTTTACCACCTAGAGGTTATTTATTCCCATCTACTGTAGATTTATTTATTGAGCTTGAGTTCAGGGCATGAGCATCAGCTGATGTAGCTGGTGTGTGAGTGAATTTTATATGTCCTTTGTATGCGTGTGTGTGTGTGTGTGTGTGTGTCTGTCAGCTTGTTGACAATGACTTACGTCATGTAATTCCATCAGTCCCACTTTTCTCCTGGTGTCCATCAGGTACAGTCTAGTGCCCACAGACACGAAATTCACCAGTAAGCAAGCATGTATACACACATCCATACACACCTTCACAGTATAATGTTCATACTTCCAATGCTCATCCGTCCACAAATATGTTCACTGTGTGTGTGTGTGTGTATAGTTGTGATGGACCCTCTCATGCTCAACAGGATGTAATGTTATGAGGTATTATAATATAAATAAGCTATTAAAGTTACAGACATACTTTTCAGTTTTGTTGAGCGTGCTGGACAGAAAGACATTACTTCTGTTGGGCTCTATTCCCAGAATTTGTCATTGTGCTTGGAGTCATTGCATATGGGAATGAAATTTCCACCATAAGCTGTTGGCTTTTCAAGTGTCCTAACACAAAGATCTGAATAAGGTGGTAACATGAGTCCCCACTTTTAAAGGGCGCTTCACCCCTTTTTTAAAATGTCTGTCCAATTTAATTGTTGCAAGTTTGATGAAATGCACCAGAAAAGGTTCAGATGATTGACAGATTTAATGTCATACCATTTTTTTTTTGCTGTTGCATTTGTTTTTACAGCATTTATTTAAGACATGCCATGAGATAAAGTATATGTAGGTATTGCAGGACAAAAACTTTCACCCATCCATTTTCTTCTGTGCTTATTCTAGGCAGGATCATAGGGGTGATGGAGCCTATCCTAGCCTGAAACACACACTCACTTAGGAAAGTAAAGGTATTTACTTCGGCTTTACCACTTGTAGTGAACACATAAAAACTCAGAAGGTCTGTTCACTGGTGATTTCACATAGATGTATATGCTTTGTAGACATTGTTACATTGTAGTCAGCAAGTTTCTGTACAATTCATAATTTCACATCGGCTTACTATGAATGAATGTTTGCATCTTGCCGGAATCCTGCAGGGTTGTTGGAATTTCCCTTTAAATTTGACTTAAGCACTACAATACAACCTTTGTAAACACATACTGTCTGCATTGAGCTTGGTGCTTTTATTACTGTGGTGATTTTTGAATTATTACATTTAGACTGTAGAAATATAAATGGATATACAGTCTACATGGTGTCATTTGTGGGCTGTCTGTCAACGGATTGGTCATTAAGGTTTGGGGTAGCTGTAGCAGTAGGACATGCTTAAGTTTGAGGGTAAATGTAGGTCACTGGGGTGAATTTGACCTCTTAGGAATCATAAAGTCAATTGTGGTCGTATGATCCTTAACTATATTTTGTTTTTTAAGGGCTCTCATTATTTGCACTGGGATCTCCATTGTTTTAAAATTCTGATATGTTGCCAAACCCCCTTTCACTATACAGTTTTGCTTAATACAGAAAGTGATTCACCTTCATGAGACAAAAGATCTAGGGTTCTTAATTATTAGCATTCTGAAAAATAATCTTTATAACTATTCTTACCACAAATCTTGTCTTTCCTGATTGAGAGTATGATTTGAGCTCTATACACTGAGGCCTTTTTATGGGCTCCAGAGACAATCCTACATATAAACAACATTTTCTAAGTGTATCTACTCTTGTGAACCTGTTAGTGTTGCTCTTGTGTTTACTGCTTTCAATTTTTCTTTTTCTTATGCTTGATCCTACACTTCCTCAAACTGCTATTGTGACAACGACAGACACAACTGTGTGCGAGTAGGTGAATGTTGTTACATTTTGTTCTGCACTCCAAATAGCAAACTCCTCCCATTTCACTTGTGAAATAATAATTAAAAAATGTCTTCAGCTCAGTCTTGATGTTCTTCACTCTTGCCATGTGGTGAAAGGGGAAGATATTGCAGAATTAAGCAAACATGCCAAAGATTTGCCTTTCATGCTGTTCATGTTTCAGCTCCCAGCAGATTGATACAGAATTTTGAAAATATTGATTTAGTCAAACCTCGTTAGCTCACCCCTATTGGTCTGGACCCTAAGTGCAGCGAGAGGAGGGTTGTTGAGCTATCTATATAAATCACAGGGTCATGGTAACGGCGCTGGCTCCCTTTTTTTGTTGCGGTGTTTGTTATATACGAAAGTAGAATTCAGTTAAACGCCTACTAAATGCTGTATGCTACTAAGTGTCTACTAAATGATGGCTTTCTGGCGTGTTATTCATTCATGCATGTTACCAGCTGTTAATAAAACCTGTACAGCATGATTATATGCAGGAGTTAATCGGGCATGAATTAAAAATGAGAAAACAGCAATAGCAGCAGCAGACCTACGTATAGAATTCGCATGACTGAGTGCGTTCTGGGCTACAACGCTAACAAGGACCCGATTTGGCGAGCTATAGATGGAGAAATGCACACATTGTGCATTGGGGCGAGGGTGAGAGGTGAGGTTGGCTGCGTAATGAGGTAAACAACATGGAAGGAAATTGTTCTACAGCCTTTCATAGCGAGAGGCCAGGTTGGCGAAATAATGGAGGCGATCTAATGAGGTTTGACTGTATTCTCTTTAAGCAGTGAGCTGCTGGTGGGGAAGAAAGATGCAATGAATGCTCTGGAATGTCACATCCAATGAGCTAATAACAAGTGTAATCAAGAAAATGAAGCTTTATACAGACTTTTAGACTGTCTTTTTTTACGCTCTATTTGTCCAGGTCTTTGTCTTCTTATCCCCATGGAAACTATGAAATTTAATAGCAGCCTTTCAAATGAAAATTGCAACTCAAAGCACTGGATTTCTTTTTTCTTCTGTTTTGAGTCACATCTTTGGCAAGAAAAAACAACTTGCCCAACTTTCATTGAATGAATACATATACAGTTTTTATTGTACATTTTTTGTTTTATTATTTACATTTATAATATTTTAAAATCTCATAATCCCATGTTTTATTCACAGTAGAACATCTATAAAGGGAGGCGCTCATATGTAAAGATGGGTGGAGGTTCACCAATTTACAAAATCTGCATCTACTAGTTGTTGAACAATTTCTGAACAGTGTTCTTCAACATTAAATTGTTATACATTTTAATATCTCATCATCTACAGTATGTTATAACATCAAAACTTTCTTAGAATCTAAAGAATTCTCTGTGCTCAAGGACCAATACCGAAAGTCAATATTGGATACCTTTGATCTTTGTACTCTCAGATGGCACTGCAATAAAAACAGGCATGGTTCTGTCATGGAAATCACTGCATGGGTTCAGGATGACTTTCAGAAAGCACTGTCTGTAAACACAGTTCACTGTGCTGTTCACAAATGCAGGTAAAAGCTCTATCGTGCAAAGAAGAAGTCATATGTGAACATGATCCAGGGATGACCCTGTCTGGGCCAAAGCTCATTTGAAATGAAACTGAAGTTTGAAATTCTATTTGGAAAACATTGATGCCATGTCCTCTAGACTAAAGTAGACTGGACCATCCAGCTTGTTATCAGTGCTCAGTTTGAAAGCCTGCATCTCTTATGGAATGAGAATGTATTAGTGGCTTTCTCCTTGCAGTACTGCCATGCCAGATTCTTTTAATGGTGGGCACATGAACATGAACATTAGCCACCGTGAGAGGCTGAGTTCCTTTGTTGATAAACATCAACAACTTTTTTTTAGGTCCTCAGAAATCTCACTCCTTTGTGCTTTGATACACCTCCACAAGATCAGACTTTGAAGATCAGACTTTGACAGATTCCCTTTTTGGTTGTTGTTGAACTAAAATGGTGCTGATTTTCATTCAGTTTATTGTAAACCCTTAGTCTTCAATGAACTGCCAATCCTAGATGTTCACATTTGTAATGCTTTCTCTTGCCAATAAATAATCGTCTTGTTGTATTGGGCTCTTTTAATCCATTTTTTGATAACCTGCATGAAATTCAACTGACGTTTTAGGTTATTTATGCAACACGAGATTGTCAGACAAAAAAATCTGAAGTGTTCATAGACTTTAAAGCACCATCACAAATGTAAATCAATTTTTAAAAAATGTAACTCTTGTGAAATAGTGAATTACGTAAAGCTGTACATATCAGTATATCCATGTTATGTTAATTCAACAAGACTTTAAATGAATAATTATCACTATTGATATCAAGATACTAGCCTCATTAATACTCACGTATTACTGTCCATTTGCAATAAAATAAAATAAAATAAAATTAAATTAAATAAAACTGTTGTATTGCCCAAGCACAGTGGGGTAGCAAACACTATAGACGGACTGACCTTAAATAAAGATTCACCTTCACCGTGCTGCCAGTGGAAGAGAAATACAGGGCAATGCTGCCACCTGCCGCCGACTGTTGCTATAGTAACCGTTTGACCATCTAGAGCCTAACGTCATCCTCACATAAAAGTCTTACCGCTTAAATAATTAAAGCAGAAGTGTGCAACAAAAACAAACAAACAAAAACTGCTCTTTATACATCTGCAACGGAATTTCTGACTCTAATGCATGAAATGAAAAACAGGAGTTTATTGTGCGCAGTTTTTACCTGTTTGAGACCATTTTTGTTTCAAATAGGATGCTTCAAAAAAGCCCACCTAGCAAAACACCGGCTAGGTGTCTTACGGATAGTTCCAGGTCTGTAGTAGTTAGAACCTTCTATAACTGATCCTAAAACTGGTGAAGCAGCAGCAGCAGTGTCATGGGCACCCAAGGATCATTGATGTATGCGGGGAGTTAAGATGGCTGGCTGTTCCTATTCCAAAGAAGAGCTCCTGTTGCACTAAATGTTAACGCTGACTCTGATAGAAAGGTGTCAGAACAAAGACATGTTCTGTCTGTATGACGGGGACCTTCATCTCAGTGTC
This sequence comes from Lepidarchus adonis, assembly GCA_037576955.1. NCBI lineage: Eukaryota > Metazoa > Chordata > Actinopteri > Characiformes > Lepidarchidae > Lepidarchus > Lepidarchus adonis. The sequence continues at coordinate 24,117,610 of JBBIGC010000125.1, read as the reverse complement.
ATAGTTATTAGTTCGATTATTTATATTAATTATATTAAGTATTATGATACCACCTGCTGGACATTGTTGGAAACTGCAACCTCAGAGTACGACATTGGAGCTTGAACAAGAACTTTTGTGGTTACGCATCAGATGTACAAATGTACTAATGCAGACAAGGCGTCAGGGTATTGGTTCGAAAATTGAAAAACCTCTAGTTTATGTGGGAAAGTCGATGTTTTTGGAAGAGACATCGCAAGTCCATGTGTCCAGGGTGAAGTGTGGAATTTCATTAGTAACAGCTAGTGGTAATTTCGACTCAACAAACTCATTAACATTCTGCTCGCTTTGAGCATCATCATCATCATCATCATTATCATCATCATCATCATCATCATCATTATCATTATCATCATCATCATCGAAGACCCTCCCATAATGCACCGCGTGCTCATTCCCCCAGCTGCAGTCATGGAGGACCCGGGTAGCGCGCGGGTCTGTGTGGCTCTGAACGGGGAGACAGACCCTGAAAAGAAGAAGAAAAGAAAGAAAAAGAAGAGCAAAACAGCTTCTGCAGGTAAGAGAAAAAAGATTAGCTAGCAAGGGAATGTTGCTTACCACAGTAGTAACAACAAGGCAGGGGCTGTGTCCCAAATTACTCATTTACTTCCAGTAGTGCACTACATACAGCATGAAATCAGATCAGCCAAACATTCACCTGAACTGTGCTGATGTCATTTGGGATTTAGTTCATAATTTCAAACAGTTTACACACAATAGGAGAAAAAAGCAAAAGAAAACTACAACTTGCTATGTGTGTATGTGATCATTTCCACAAGAATCTATGCAATTATTGCTAAAGTGGTAAAGTGAGAGAGGGAATTATGTTAAATTATGTTATATTTGATTAATGTGGAGATGATGTTGGCTATACATCTAAAGGAAGTAAGTTCATGTATCACTCTTTTTTCAAGATTCACAGATAAGTATTGTAGAAAAAAAAAACGTTTCTTCTGGTCTTAAACAGCTACTTAGGTTAAAGATCGTAGCTGTAACACAGGTGCAAGAAAAGACAGAACTGTATACTGAACAGTGCAGGTGGACTCCAGGAATGGAACTGTAAAACGCTGATCAAGCTGTTCCACAAGGGTCCACAAGTTTCTGCATTACTTATCAGAATAACAGAACAGTCTTGGACACTTTTCTGTCAGAAGTGACCAAAGCACTGCCATCTAGCATGATCGTACAACAGCCTGGTTTGTCATTCAGTCATTTGAATTTAATGGTCAGATATTGTGTTTTGTTGTGTAGTTTTCAGTGTACAGTGTTGTATGCCAGTAAAAAAGAGTTCAAACAGGCCGGGATGCTGTTCTACCAGAAGAGCCATAAGTATTTCAATTTATTGCAATTTATATTAACTAATTATCGCTACAAATCTATACAAATTTGCTTAATCTTACAAAACAGCATGTGATTTCTCCTTTGCATGGCAGGGTTTTGACCTGCATTTGTAGATTCATTGTAGTTTTAAATCCATGCATTCATTTCTACTATAGAATAATTTCTATTTGTTGCCTGTCGACTCTAAGATATCACCACCGAATACTAGTGGATTTCTCCAGATCCTCTAAATCTTATATAATACAGTATACAATATTATGCACTGTAGATGAAGAAATTCCCATGTTCTTTGCCATGTTAGTGGGGACCATATCTCATGTTAAAGGGCAGAATGTTCTCTCATGATAAAGAAAGAAGGAAGCATCATTCTGTCTCCAAAATGATAACTTTACTGGACGTCAAATATCCTGGAATGTCGACCACTGGTCTGGGTGATTCAACAGTGTATGTGGACTGGCTATTGGAGAAGAACAGTGAAGTGCAGGCAAAGGTAGACTTCCAAACATTTGATGAAGCTGTTCAAATTACACTATAGCAGAATTCCTGATTGTCTAAAGGAAGCATAAATGGGCCTTAAGTAAATTGAGATGTTTTTTAAATAATCACTTTTAATCAAGTATTTGTGATGGATCAAATCTCTGTTTTATGTCATTTAGACTATGTTGCTTCACAAGTTTATACATAACTTAACAACCCTTTAGGTGATGGAAGCACAGTGTAAAATTTTCATGTTGAATGAACAGATGAAAATGGTCCAAAATTTACCTAAATATTAATTTTCACTGTGTTTTCCCCCTTCTTCTTTAAGAGTACCAATTTTGCAGACACAACAGCCACAGTGTCAGTGTAAATGTGCACATATTTCAGATTTCCATTTGGTTATATTTTAATAATAGAGCATTTTCAATCAGAGATGGCGTCATTAAATGTTTGTGTGCGTTTGTTACAGGCACCTCAGGTTCACCATGTCATGTTCTCAAGGTTATAGGACAATGTGAATGATCTAAATCTGTGCCAAATTCTCCATCTCGTTGGATCCACTATGTGTGATAGAATTGTCCAGGATCCAAACTGACGAGCATCACTCAAAATCAGTTGCGTCCCCTACCCCCACGGGACAAAGAAGTTGTTGAGGAATGCACCTGGCACAGTTAGCACTTACTTTGCTTATGGGCTCATTCACCTGTGTGTGTGTGTGTGTGTGTGTGTGTGTATGTGTGTGTGTGACTTTGCGGCAGGACAAACTGAACTGGGCGAGGATGGCGAAGTGGATACGAGGAAGTCGCCGGAGCAGCAGAGCCTTGAGGAGAGAGAGAGGGAGGAGTATGCAGAAGAAGGTAAACTGCACACGACCACACTTCTGTATACTACATACAGTCTACTTGTTCACTCAGTGTTTTCTGGTGTTGCACTTATAGTAGATGGTTGATTACCAAATTGTCTAGAGTTCTTGACAAACTGTACATATGAAGAAAGTGGACATTAGGTTGAACAAATGCTGAAGTATGTCCACTTTCAGGTACTCTCAGTACCACACATTACCTCCACCCTACTGTTGTACCACTGTGTTGGCTGGTGGCTCTGTGTTGCTCTTATCTCAGATGGAGAAGAGGGAGAAAACTCCATGGGGAAAAAGAAGAAGAAAAAGGCGAAGAAAAAGAAAGGCTGTATGTCCATGTTTTTCCTTTTACTCTATGCTGAGCTCTTACTCTTGTCACCAGGCCAGCTATTGCTGCAAGCGCTTGTGCTCATGTCACGCCTGGCAGACCAATGCAGTGGGCTGGCCCTAGGCCAGTTTTCCTTACTCTTGGGAAAATTCTGCAGCGCAAATTCCACTCTTTCCCTCTCTCATGCCTCAGCCTTCACCATACAGAATGGTCCTGCATTCATCCCTTCACTCTTAATCACTTACCATATTATCCAGTTAAAACTATTCATTGAAGCAACATAGCTATGAAGGCTTATGATCTGTGTTTTCACAGTGAGTATTTAGACAGTTTTGTATTTGTTATATAATTTTTGAATTTGAAAAGTGTTAATATATTTAACACTTTAAGTGATTCCGGTCAGAAGATTGTCTAGGTTAGGATCAGAGAAAATGCAATATATCGATCAATAACAAAATATATCACAATATTATAAATCAAATCAATATTTCCATCAAGCTTAACGGTTACTTTTTACCCCTAAAGTGAAATGTGGCAATATAAGATTAAGATAAAAGATCTGTTATAATTATTATTATTTTTTGTCAGAAGTAAAATATGACACTTACAGAAGAACATAATACAGTTTTTAATTAATAAAATAGGTATAAATATAATAAACAAAAATCATAATTCTGACCAATCACGAGAACTGCACAACAAAATTCTTTGGTCAATTTCAAATAAATAAAGCTGGTAATACAAAAAAAAACAATTTAATGTAATTATTTAAATGAATACTTTTATGAATTAATTTTTTTATAATTGAAATATTTTATATAATTATATTTTCTGACCAATGAAAAGCTTTCAGGTTTTACTGGAGGATGTGCCACTTTGTTTTTCAGTTTGATTTTCAAATTCCAGTCTTGGTCAATGAGGCAGGCGTTGAGCCTGGTCCTGATCTGTTAGTGAAATTTGACATTGTGTAGCTTTTCACTGAAAAGGTGCTGTCGAGAGATATGTTTATGGCCAGGGACATGGTAATGGGAGTTAGTTGCTTTAATCAGCTGTTCAAATTCAACATTTTGGTAGTAAATTGATGGCAAATTCTAAAAATTAATGTTATTAGCAGGTTGTGTTTATTATTTAAACATTTTAATTTCAGGCCTGTAGGTTTGCTTTTGACATTGGTGATAACACTTCATGATACATATCACAAACACAATAACCATGAGTGCTTTTTAAAAAAAAACTATTCTGAACACAACAAAACGTGAATTAATGCATTTTGTAATGTGAAGGGGAACTAATGACCAACAAAGACCTGGATTAATAAAGATTTCTTAACTTCAGCCATAACATTTATACATCAGTATATAAATATCATGAGAACCGAAAGAAGGAACCGGGTGTTTTAGTCAACAGATCCAAGCAAGTAATATAATAAAATATTAAAATAGATATATAAATAATACAATAATAAAATACTTTCTCAATGTGCAACTTTGTTGAAGGTAAAAAAAACGCAGGAAAATGCAAAAGCAAATTCCATTGGCAATGATTGTTTAAGAGGCCCACCTCCCAAACATGCATTGTGTCCCCACCAGTCACATTGGCGATGTGTATTTGGGAGGGTGGCCCTTGTTATTCCCCACCGATCCCACGCAATTCACCCTTGTGTAATTTAGATACAATCCCCAGTGATCGCTACTTTAAACAGGTAAATTATTGCCACAATATTGAATTGTGTTCATTGTGTGTTGATGGATGGGGTGGGGGTCCATTATCAAACACTGAGACACTATCATTCCACTGCAGAATATACTGTATACTGGTTAGGACCTTGCCCCTAGAATCAGAAGGTTGCATGTTCTCTCCCCACTTCACTGCTCCATGGGTTGATAGCTGCCCACTGTTTCATGGGTGCATGTGTGGTGAGATAAATGCAGAGGTCACCGTTTATTGTGGTGTACTTTGTGTTTGATTGATGTGTTCACAATGACAAATAGTAATTTTCATTTAATAAAAAAAGCACATTCACACTGCAAGTGCTATATTTTCAGTTCTGATATCATATCACATTCCTTCTTCAGCCAAGACACAGACCGATCCACCATCTGTGCCCATCTGTGAACTTCACCCCAACGGAGTGTTTCCTTATGGAGAAGAGTGTGAATATTCACCCTCACAGGATGGGTAAGAGTCAAGGGCTTTCTGTATTTCTTTACTCTTTTCCTCTTTTTTCTGTGTTATGTGCATGTAACTAATGTCCTTGTCTCCTGTTTTTCCTCTCGTAACTCTTTTAACTTAACCCCTTACACAGAAACGAGCTGTAATGACAGTGTCAGACATTTGCAGTGTTCTTTTGAGATAAATCCCCCATAAATTGCTCAAAACACAGACCTAATGACGCCAAAAAAGCATTTTTATTTACTTTTTATTAATTAAAAAATATATATTAATTTGTGTACCAAAAATGTAATTGACAATTCATCAGCGTTATGCTTGTTACTAAAAGGGTAATTATAGTTATTACTTAAGTAATGTTTGTAATGTTACTTTTCACAATGATGCTTTCACTTTTAAGCAGAAACAGGGGTATTATTCAACAGCTGTGTAATAATGATGGCAGAGAGTTCCCACCCCAGCTTGGTTGGAGTGAATTGTACTCAGAGCAGCCTGAAAATTGTAGTTTGGAAATGCATCACTAAAGCTATTATTTGAAATAGGGCTATATTCGCAGGCAGCTTAGTTTCCATATATGTACCATATAGATAGGGGAGTGAATGTAAAATTTGAAACTTTAGTAATATTAACATACATTAAGTCATTTTAATTCCAGAAAGTGATGCTATGGTCCATTTTGCAGGATGTAGCAGTATAATCAGAAGAGTAATAAAGTGACTTAAAAATGTGTTGTAACACATTCATTGATGTAACCTTGTTCACTTGTCATCTTACTCTTCCCTTGTCCTCTCATCTCTTTAGATCACCTTGTCCTGTCTGAAACATGCTCTACCTCAGATTACCCTGCGCTCTGTGTAATATTATATTATATTTTTGCTGAGGCACCTAAGTTAGAGGTCGCTGCCACTCTAGTACTATTTAAGGTAGTCCCACTGTAAACAGTATAAATAAGTGGGGTATGCTGGAGTGTGTGTCCACTCGTCTGCCTATATACACACATTTATGTGTAGGTTTATGTCATCTCTCCTTTTTATTAGTGATTTGTGATTTCCGATCATTGTGAACACACAGTGCACCACAACGAAATTTGTCCTCTGCATTAAACCCATCACACGTGCACACGTGGAGCAGCGGGCAGCTATCAACAGCGCCCGGGGAGCAGTGAAGTGGGCATTAACATTGTGACGATCAAACATCTTTTACACAAATACATAAGAAGTTGTTTAAAACTGCTTCAGTAAAACTGAGAATAAGTGTGTGCATGTACAGAGGAGCAAAAAAAAAGTATTTGTTCATCATAGGTTCACTTCAACTGTGAGAGATGTAAAAAAAATCCAGGAAATCACATTGTATGATTTTTAAAGAATTTATTTGTATTGTCACTACCCAAAGTTGTGACCATACTGTAGGTAAGGGATTGTAAGCTTTGAATTCGTGTGTGTGTGTTTGTGTGTGTGTGTGTGTGTGTGTGTGTGTGTGTGTGTGTGTGTACACATGGGTCTAGACGGAGCGCAGCATGGCGGATGAGCAGTGAAGAGAAGCGTGTCCTGGATAAAGCCAGTGAAGAAGTATGGAATGATTATCGTCAGGCTGCTGAGGCACATCGGCAGGTGCGACAGTATGTCAAGAGCTGGATCAAACCAGGCCTGAGCATGATTGACATCTGGTGAGGGTCCAACATTGAAAGCCTAGTGTTTCTTTTTCTCCAAAAATAGGTTTTACAACACACAGTCAAAAACAAAGTCTTAAGAAATGCATGTTCAATATGCTGCATATTTACAGAATCAATCAAAAGTCTAGATTCATGTACAGTGGTGTTTAATGTTATTATATAACATTCCAAAAGGTTCAAAAACTTTCAAACATTAAAAACATGATACTCTCCCTTTTATTTATTTTTAATCATTAGCAAATATTACATATCTGTGCAACTACACATTTCTGGTCATCGTTGATCAGTACTACATATCGGATACACATTTTAGCCCATCACACCACAACAACATTAATATAATAATAACATCAGGACAGACTTAAACTTAGCCACTGCAAAAGATTCATCTTTAACCATTCTTTGGTAGAAGGATGCCATATTTCTACCCGGCTCACTTTATGTTGAGCTTCAGTTCAACAACAGATGTACAGGTGTTTTCCTTTAGGTCGCATTGGTATCATTTAGAATTAATTGTTCAATTGATGATGGCAGGTTGACTTCGATGAAGTGAAGCAGGCTCAAATGAAACTCATCAATTCTCTTTTGCAAAGGGGACCATTTTTAAGCTGAAATGCTGTGCTCTTCTTTCTCCTTTTACCTGTTTGTGTGACATGTTTAATTAGCCTTCTGGCTTGTCCATGTGAAGCAGATTGTAGAAGAAATGACTGGCTTTTTCAACCTTGCTATGTGCACCATTGTTGTTCAGTGTTTTTCATAAACTCATGAACAATAAAATTAGCCAATATAGGAGAGGCCATCAGCTGCTCAGAAGTTATCCTGGGTTCCTTTGGTTGGCTTGTCCCTGGGAGGATAATACTAGCCTAGAATTTTCTCTATTTGTAGACAATTGGTCTGTGTGTGGTTTGCTGGAAGTCCAAACTCTTTAAAAATAACTTTTTCCAATTGTTGATGAGCATCCACAGGTCCTCAGAATTTTTTTTTGTGCCATTATACACTTCCACAAAAAAACTTTTTTTTTTAAATTCAGAATTTATTCATTCAGGCCTGACTGTCAACCGACAGTCATCATCTTACTTAAAACATCTTACTTATATTTCACCTTTCAATTTACTGCTTATTCTACAGGTTTATGTACTTTTGTAAAAAAAAAAAAAACATGAAAAAAAAGATATGCAATACTGGATACTTTTTAGTACATTATTTTTTCTAATTTGTTCAATTGAATGTTCTTTATCTAGTTTTAGTTATTGCTAAAAGTGGAAAAATATGAGGATGTTTTAACATTCTTCATATTTATAATAATAATTTAAAAAACTTTGACTTCAAACTTTCTGCTGACAAACTTTCAAGCACCCCTGTATACACCTATGGCCATTTTCTTTATTTTTAATTGTGTTCCTTTATTCAATTTCCTTATATTAGGATAATGGTAAAAATGTAATTAAATATAAATGATGCCGGGGCCAAAAAGTGTTCAACAAATTAAAATTATATTACATTCTAGTTTGATTATGAAAAGCATTAATTCCATCCAAACTACAAACAAACAAAAAGCAGTGGCTTGATCTTCATCTCTCTGTCTCACTCTCTCAGTGAACGTTTGGAGGACTGCGGTAGGAGACTAATTAAAGAGAATGGGCTGAATGCAGGTTTGGCTTTCCCCACTGGCTGTTCTCGAAATAACTGTGCTGCTCATTACACCCCTAACGCTGGAGACCCTACTGTACTGCAGTACAACGACGTATGCAAGATTGACTTTGGCACACACATCAATGGTAAATATAACCAGCATCACACATACATACCCACAGACCGTACAGAGGTCATGAAAGGAGACACACTTCACAATGATACTGAACTTTCCGTACGCTCAATCAGAAACACTCATACATCACTCATACACACACACACACACACATAGTTTCAACGTACCCATTTATTGATTTCTGTGTGTGTTCAGGCAGGATTATTGACTGTGCCTTCACTGTCACCTTTAACCCAAAGTATGACCGTCTACTGGAAGCTGTAAGAGATGCCACAGACACTGGCATCAAGGTGTGTGGGTGTGTGAATGTATGTGTGTGCGCGCATGCATTTTTCACTTTGTATTTTAATTTTACTCAGTGTTCTTGTAAAGTGCAATACACAGGGAATTAAATAGTGCATCATTGTTTTTTCTGTGTCATCAGTTATGACATCCATGATATATTTTTTTAGATTTTATATACTTTAAACACTCTCTGCTAAACCTCCACATAAAAGCATTGTCAGTAGAATGGGGTACTTTAGTTGTTTGTGAAGCTAAGGCCATGGCCAGTACCAGGTATCAGCCAGAGTAATATAAAGCACCAGGCTGTGGAGCACTGGATCTGCATTCAGTCCAATTGTCATTGTGGCCCTCTATCCAGTACCACAGATGTTCATGATCAAGAACCAATTATCCATGATTAGTACCTGACCTAACTAAAGCTCTTGTGGTTGAATGCAGACAAATCATCACAGCAATGTTTCTGCATCTAGGGCAAATGCTCCTCAATAAAACCAATGATTTCAGAGAAAACAGTAGACAAAGCCAGTGTCTGGAAAATTTAGCATATACGTAGTGTATTTGTGTTTGTTAGAATTTAATTTTTAGAAAGCTGGTAGCAGATGATGTTTGACTGTATGAGTCTGGTGTATGTATGTCTCTTGACTGTTCTTTCTGCAGTGTGCAGGGATAGATGTACGTCTCTGTGACATTGGAGAATCCATTCAGGAAGTAATGGAGTCATATGAGATTGAGCTTGATGGGAAGACATACCAAGGTACCAACAAAGACATTAATCCTACATAAAAGATGATGATGCAGACATTGTTTCCTAAAGCAACATTTAGATCTTTGTTTCTTCTAGTTAAACCAATCCGCAATCTGAATGGCCACTCTATTGGACAGTACCGGATACATGCCGGCAAGACAGTGCCCATTGTGAAAGGTGGTGAGGCCACTCGGATGGAAGTATGTAGGCTGCATTATCATTATCCTTTATGTGTGCATGGGAGAGAAAGAGAAAAAGACAGTGAGACAGAGAGAAAGAGACTGTCATTGAGTTTTCATTGCAGTGTTATGACCTGCCGTGTACCTGAAGGCCCAGTTCTTTTCAGTTCTGTTTATTTTTGGACTGCTGTGTTGACCCAAATCATCCCAACATTTTAACACCTTAACCAAGGTTTGAGCATACTGCTGTGCCCTTGTACGTTATTTTAAAACCTGCATTAAAGCTTTTTCATCTGTACTCAGTGTAATAAAATTAATGTCAAGTTATCATAAGAAAGACCTTTATGTGTATATCTCATAGTGGATTGTGTGAATTTCCAACACATTTCTACTTGGTGTCTTGAAGACATGCCGGGCTTTGTGTGTGTGTGCAGGAGGGTGAGGTCTATGCCATTGAGACGTTTGGCAGCACAGGGAAGGGAGTGGTACATGATGACATGGACTGTTCACATTACATGAAGAATTTTGATGTGGGACATGTACCAATCAGGTAGGAGTTCTTGCTGTTTTTGTACATTTTCAAGATTTTTGTAGGCAAACCAGGGAAATATATGTTTCCCCTACAAAAAACTCCTGACACTGTAAGGTTCTTTATATATAATTTTTTAGTACTTTTAGTTTAGGTTGCTTAAGTTGAGGTTAGGGTTCGGTTTACTAAACTTGTATTACACATTTCTACTTTTTTGCCATTTTTGTAGTTTTTGTCATTATCTTAATTTTTTTATGTGCCTACTTTCAAGTTTATGGCAACATTTAAGTCAAAATTTCATGATAAATGGACAAATCAAAAAATCCTCTTAAATAATCCTGCCTCTTGTTACACTGACTTACATTGAATGTTTTGGACATTAAAACCTTGCTTTATGATGACATGACATTGCAAATAGGTAGTTACAAGAGAAAGATAAGGGACATATTGTTGATGTTGTTACAAAATCTTAAGCTTCATTTTTACATCATTTGAAAATAACAAGTTTTATTTACAGTAAATCAGAGTGCCAACAGATTAATGGTCCAAAATGACTGAATAATATATTTTTTACAATAACATCTTTGTAGTTAGTGGATTTGAGGTTTTGTCCTGACAGCAGCAGTATCCGTGACTCCAAAAAAAAAAAATGTTCTTAATGTTTCAGTTAACCCCCCCAACACACACACACACACAAACACATTCCATTTGCACACCACTCATCACATTCTGCTGTTCTTTATCTAAACTGAAAGATGTCATTTTCATTACTCCAGGTTGCCAAGAGCTAAGCATGTACTGAATGTGGTGAATGAGAATTTTGGTACACTAGCCTTTTGCCGCCGCTGGCTGGACCGGCTTGGGGAGAGTAAGTACCTGATGGCTCTGAAGAATCTGTGTGATCTGGGCATCATTGACCCCTACCCTCCGCTTTGTGACACCAAGGGCTCCTACACAGCACAGTACGAACACACCATCCTACTCAGGCCCACCTGCAAAGAGGTGGTAAGCCGAGGAAATGACTACTGAGGTGCAAAAGGGTTATCCTGCTTTGTAAAACACCACCCATGGTCATTCTCACACGTATACACACACACACACACACATTGTGCTATAAAATAAAAGATAAAAAAGCAAAAATCTCACAAATACTGCTTTTCAAATATTTGGGGACACCTGGCTTTTCAAAATGATCCATAGGGTCCATATGTGGGCCACATACCTCATTACCATAACTACATGACATATTAGTTAGACATATTTTATTCATTTATTGTGATGTCAATCTCATCAGCACTTAAAACTGTGGGCAAAAGGAGAATGTTCTTTTAACAATAGTTTGGAAAAGAAAACTCCAATCATTTTATACTGAAACCCTCCTTAGGAAAACACTTTAAGGAACATGAAGAGAAGTGTTGAAGCTAAAGATTCCCTAAGGATTACAAAGGTGCTGTTTTATGTTAAGCAGGAAGACCCACTGTGTCCCCAAATATTTGATAGGTGGTATACATGCACAACAAAGTACAAACCAACTTGGTTATTCAGCAGAGGTAACCCTGCTGTTGTGCTCTACAGTGGCTGCTCCATGCTTGTGCATGAAAGCTGTCTGAACTATTTTAACTATGCAGGAGGATAGGGCTAACTTCTTTAGCTGCTGTCCTGGGCCTGATTTCCCCACATAAGCTGTAGCCATGTGATAAGATATATAAACTGGTCAGCCATAACATTAACATACACTGTCAGGGGTATGGCATATACCTTCAAACCCCGTTAGCTCACCCCTATTGGTCCGGGCACTAAATTTGGCAAGAGGCAGGGGTGGAGAGCCATCGAAACGGATTAGTGACGTTTCTTTGAAGGATTTTAAAATAAAATTATAGCTTTTAAATTGAAACATAATAATAAAGCTAAAAAAAGATTTATGTAAAATTGTTAATATTGTGCGCAGTATTTTTCGATAAGTCATTCCTTTCCAGCTACGCTTCAAGTTTAGCATGCTTCCACAGATTTCCCCAGTATTTTTAACAACTTGAGACGTTCAGCTGTTTTTGCTTTTGCCTGAGAATGTCACCAACTTTACAACAACTAACAGGCTGACAAAACTGAGCAGTAAAAATGTCAGCGATATCCTGCTGTGTCATTGTCAAGTTATTGACACAATATATGCTCTACTCACCAGTCAGAGAATGCAACTTCTGTTTACCAGACATTTTGGGTCTAACTCAAACGAAATTAAAATGTAGCATAGACAGAAGGACCAACCAACCAGCCGTCAGTCAAACAGCAGTTGATTGATGGTCCAGACACCAAGCAGACCAAGGATGCATCAGCATAAGTCCATCGTACGTTAGCATTGCCCACCCAGCAACAGCAGGCCTATAGAATTAGCATGACACGTTCTAGGCTACAGCGCTAACATGCTAACGCTAACAAGAGGGAGAAATGCATACACCCGACACATTGCGTGTTGTGGCGAGGAAGAGGGGCGAGGTTAGCGACTTAATGAGGTAAATAACATGGAAGAAAATCTGTTCTGCTACTCTTCATGAGGAGAGACGAGATAATGGGTGGCAAGATAACGGGGTTTGCTTGTACTAGGCAGCAAGCATCAGTTTTTCTTGTACTGGAAGCAGGAAAATGGGCAAGTGTTAGGATCTGAGCCACATTGACAACTTGTTTAATTATAATAACTTAGATTTTGTACATATACAAAAATGCTGGATTTGATCAAAGTTGCATCCATCAAAAACTCTACGTAATATTGAGTATTTCCCCTCCTCGTTTTACTGAAACAGCTCTGACTGTGGTGCACTGTGTGTTCTGACACCTTTCTGTCAGGGTCAGCATTAACTTTTGAAACCACAGTAACTCCTCCATCGGATTGGAACAGACATCAATGAGTCTGAATGAGTGCTCGTGTCCTTGTCGCCAGCTCACCAATTGCCCTCCCTTAAATCACTTTGTGATGCTCAAATTCTGTAACCCAGGGATCACAATAATGTCAAAGTAGCTCACATCCTTACACTCTTCAGCTTCAAGAACTGACTGTTCACTTCTTGTCTAATATAGCCCACCCTCTGACAGATACCATTGTAATGCAATTAAATAATTAGACTAGATGGAATTATTCACTTCAACTGGCAGTGTAATTTTATAGCTGATTGATGTGTGACACACAACAATTCCCAAAAAGTTGGGACGCTGTGTAAAATGTACATAAAAATAGAATGCAATGATTTGCAAAATGTATAAACCCATTGAAAGTGAGACATATTACTATGACATCAAGTTGAAGGCAACAATAAGCCTAAAAAATGGGATGGGGCAACAATAGGCTGAAAGTAAGTAAGAAGTAAGTGGTTCTTAAAAAAAAAACAGCAAGAGCATCTTAGAGAAGCATTTTTACATTTACAGCATTTGGCAGACGCTCTTATCCAGAGTGACGTACATGGTGAGCGGTTGGGGGTTAGGTGCCTTACTCAAGGGCACTTCAGCCTGTCTGCTGTCCGGTTCCCGAGAATCGAACCTGCAACCTTTAAATTATTTTTGGAAAACATGGATACCACATGGTCTGGACTAAAGAGAAGACGGACCATTCAGCTTATCAGCACTCAGTTCAAAAGGTTGCATCTCTGATTAGATGTGGGTGCACTGGTACCTATGGAATTGGCACCTTGCACATCTTGAAAGGAAACAATGCTAATAGGTACATACAGGTTTTAGGGCAGCATATCAATATCCAATCCAGACAATAGCTTTTTCAGTGAAGGACTTGCATATTTGAGCAAGACAATGATAAATCGCATACTTCATCTATTACAACAGCATGGCTTTATAGTAACAGTCTGGGTGCTAAACTGGCCTACTTGCAGTCCAGACCTTTCACCGGTTGAAAACATTTGACTCATCACATGAGAAAAAATAAAACAAAGAATAGTGTTGTTAAAAGATAAAGGGATTTTTTGAGATGTGTTGCTGCCATCAAATTAAAAAGAACATTTTGTGTTTTAATGGTATAGTAACTCAGTTTAAACATTAGTTATGTTTTCTATGTTCTATTTTAAATAAAATATGGGTCTTGCAAGCCATTGCGGGCTGTTTAATATGGAGACATAGAATTCCTTATACTAATTGCCGTTAGTTGTGCTTCAGCCATGGGATTTTAATCAAGCTTAAACATGTTTGCAAAAATGTGTACATTTTAGTACATAACTAGAAAAGTCTAGGTTTTGTGTTGGAAGAATACAGATGGAGCAGGTAGACAATTAAATAGTTGAATAACATGGGGAAATCAGGCCCCACTTCTGTCTTTGTACATTAATAAGAGAAGAACAAACACATATAAATATCCCATTTTGCGCCTCCTCTCTCTAACCTGCCTGACTCACTTTAAGAAGGGCTTCATGATTACTTGGGTGCTTAGAGGACACATTAAAATACTGGGCTTGAGGCCCACTGCTTTAATTCATCAGTACTATGTGCCTAACAAATGGTAATTATAAATGAGTAATAATAAAAAGAAAATAATACTATGGCTGCTTTGCTTTACATAGCATGAGGATTTCTGCTAACAAATAAAATAAACCAAAAATAATATGCACTCTGCTCCTGCAATATAATGTACTTTGATAATTGTATTGAAATAGTTTACTTCTAGCAGCCATATTCCATTAAACCTTTTTTTTATTAAAAGGTCGAACCGCATTTATTAAACCTTTGCATGCTTTCATCATTTATCTCATCGGCAGAACTGCTGACAGCCAAATTTGTCTGTTTGATTTATGAATAAGCCAGTGAAACAAATGTTCCTTCCAAATATTTCTAAACAAAAAGAACCTTATAATAGTTTAGTTGTGGAGAACAAGAGTCTTAAATGGTGCTTTAGGTTGAATCATTTTGAGAACATGCTAAAATACACACTGTTAACCTTCAAATTTAAATACGCTTTTTTAAATCAGCTTTGAGGCAGGATCAAAGCAACAGATTATTAACGGCTGGCTTTTACAGTGGTAAATCATGCTGAAGTATTTTCTCTTTACAGAAATGTCTGTAGAAAATGTAGCAGTTTGTGTAGAATAACTCAAGTAGAGTCTAGTAAATAAAATATACTGTTCTATCTATTACTTTCCTCATGCTGTCTAACCAGGAGCCTTACAAAGCTCAAAATGCACATACAGCTCCATGCAAAGACACAGAGTTTAGCTGAATATATTTTCCAGGTGAAAACATACTCAAGTTCAAACCAATGAAAGGTGTCCCATTCAGTTTTGGCCATCTTGCAGTACCAGCATTATTTAACCAGTGGACAATTTAGCACCTCTCCTTTCCATGGTACACCTACACTGTTCTAAGGTCACCAGACAAAAGTGGATTAACTTGCATAAGTTCTAGTTCTTTTTCAGGTAACCTTAAAGGGTCGATGGAAAACCAAATTTGTGTATGCAAATGCTATTGACGCTTTAAAATTATGCATGTTACTAATGTTTGTTTAGTGAGTTTAAATGAAGATAGAAGATAGAAGATAGAAGCTAACCATAAAAAAAATCCTTAAGTTGGAAAATTAAGCCATGAATTCAGTTTATTGAATTTTGTCCTAACTCAAACTACCAATCAGACGTGTGGTGTCTGAAGTGTGCTTTAAGTTTTAATGTATGCATGAAATCACTCTTGCATCCAACCCTATTAAAGAATGATTAAATAAATAGACTTGCTTGTTATTTCTGACACCATATACAGTTTAAAACAGTTTTGTACATACACTATGTTGCCAAAGGTATTTGCACATCTGCTTTTACATGCACATAAACCCATGACATCCCATTCTTAATCCATAGGGTTTAATATGATGTCGGCCCACTCTTAACAATTTTTGACCATTCTTCCAGATGCACATTATAGAGGTCTCTACACTGATGTTGGACGGGTAAGTTTGGCTCGCAGTCTTCACTCTAATTCATCCTAAAGTTGTCCTATTGGGTTGAGGTCAGGAGATCAGGCAAGTACTGTTCTGGCAACCACAAAACCTAGACTCGTCTTTCTGGTTGCCTGATGGAGAAGCGTGATTCATCAACTCCAGATAATTTGTCTCCACTGCTCTAGAGTACAGCGCTTTCCACCACTGCATCCAACATTTTGCATTGCACTTTGTGATCTATGGTTTGGATGCAGCTGCTCGGCCATGGAAACCCATTCCATGAAGCTCTCCACACACTATTCTTGAGCTAATTTGAAGGTCATATGAAGTTTAAAGGTTTGTAGGGATTGAATCTACAGAAAGTTGGTGACCTCTGCTGACCCCGCTGTCATTCCCAATTGCTTCCACTTTCTTATAGCACCACGGACAGTCAACTGGAATATTTAGTAGCGAGGAAAAGTAACACCTTGTTGCACAGGTGGCATCATATCACTGTAACGCAATGCAATTCAGTGAGCTGACGAGTGACCCATTCTTTCACAAACCTTTGTAGAAACAGTGTGCATGCCTAGGTGCGCGAAGTTATACACTTGAATGTAATTATTTTAATGGGTCAGTGAATACTTTTGGCAATATAGTGTATTTTGTTTAGCTGCATTGGCCGTTACTCCAGTGCACAAGTTAAACAAATGAACAACAAATATCATGGTTGATCAGCTACATTTGATAAGGGGGAGAAGTATGGTAATTGGATTTTTTTTAAGTCAAAGAATTCCTATTGGCAATATTTGGTAGTGCCTTTAACAATAAATTGCTTGTAATTAAAGAGTCTAGGGCTTCTAGATTTGTATATGGATTTATACTCTCCATGTCTCAAGGGAGGCATTTGTACTGGTGTGATGGTGCTATTACCTGGAGTTTGAACATGTAGAGATCCAGACCAATAACATTGCTAGGAATACTGAGGACTATTTAAAACTACAACACAAGATTGTGATGGACTAACACAGTAATCTGTATAGTTATAGAGGAGCTTATGGCTGTGACCAGAAAGCCTCAGAACATTAGAAACAACAGAATTGAATTTCCTTCTAAGCCTGTTTAACATGTTTACTCTTCAATGCAATAAATATTTGCAGATTGAGACAAAAACAGCTATTCATTTTTAGTCATATCCTGAATATTTTTTTGATGTACATCATGGCTGTTAATCATCTTTTGATTTAGATTCTGGGCTGTGTGAATCAAAGAGAAAAAATTATATAGAGCTGTCGCTTTGGATTTAAACTTGGTTCTCAAAAAAGACAAAGAATGTGGACACCCCTAAACATAACAATAGATCACTTTGCAATAACAGTAGAAAGACATTTTTTTCTAGAAAAATGCAAAAATATTTTTCTTTTATTGAGGTAAATTTCTCTATAAATTGAGGTAACAATTTGCATAGCTTTACATCTATACCTGCTGAAGAGTGGAACAAAGTTGACTTGAAAGAACCGGAAGAGAGGCCAACTCCCCGTAGCGTGAGAAATTGACGGCTGAGAATTACCTCCGCTCTCGCACATCCACAAAACACACACCTACACAGAGAGTGTGCTAACCACAACAGAATGAATGTCCTTGCTCACACTCACTGATACTGTACATACAGCATACATTTGTGTCTTTGCTGGTGAAAACATTTTTTCTCTAAATCTCTTTTTTAAAAATCTTGTTTACCCAAAGTATTGAGTATATAAAAGTACATTTCGTAAAGTCAAAACAGAAAAAACCCTGAATTGTTGAAAAGTATATTCTGAAAGCTCAAAAGGAGCTGATAATACTAGAACAGCCTTAATGAACTGGTCTAAAACATGGCAGGGCACTTTGAGAGAATACATGGAGAATATTGTCAGTTTCACACTCACACAAACACAGACAACACTGATATCATAGGGATGTCCTTTGTTAACCTGTCCCTTTTAAAGAGGGCTGAAACGAACAGTCAACATTCAAAGTTGTTCTCCCCCCCCCCATACACTTTGGTTTGTGGGCAGTCTTAGGCAACCTTTCATCTGCACCAAATATAAAACTTTAAAAAGACATCTAAAAGACCCTTGACTCATTCAGTCTCCTTCACACTTGCACAAACACACAAGCTGCAATAATGCCTCGGGCTAGAACTGATATCACATAATTCTTACATTCATACTTTCATACATACATACACACACACACACACACACACACACACACTGCAAGAGTGCCTACTGCCAACGATCTGCGTAAGGCATTAAGAGCATGATGAAACACAGCAAGTCCCCAGAACTGCTGAATGCTACCACAAACACACACACACTAACCGTTATAAAATATCAACAGACTGTACAATACAATAGTCTCTGTGGCTGATGTGCTGTTAAGCAGGGGTCAGAGGTTGCTGGCCTTGACTTTGTCCTGAGAGGTTCTCTGGGTGTAGAAAAGAATGTAGGCCTGTGCCTTACACACTTCCTCCACTGCACACACACTCAACTTTGAGTCATTACAGTGCACCCAAAATCCTGAGGAAGAGAGAGAGAGAGAGAGAGAGAGAGAGAGAGAGAGAGGAGATGTTAAACTGCAAAAGCACTAATCTATCAGCAACAACAAAATGAAACAAAAATCTGGTACAATCTCTGCATTCAGAATAAATGTTAAGAGCATCTGCTATATGTGAACGTACTGAATTGTCAAAAATATTTTAAAATTCTTTTGCCAAACACTGGTTAAAAATTTTTTCTTCATCTTTTGTTGTAATTGCCAATTGGTTACACAAACTAGTGCTCTAACAAAAGACATGGTACTTCATATGAAGTTCTATACTAAGGAAATATGCTTAAGTGCCAAAACAAATCCTTATGTGGAAGTTCCATGTGTGTGTCAAAAGTCATGGATTTAGAAAATCACACTGAAACGTGGAAGAAGGCCTATGACCCTTACAATGAAGGTTAATAATGTCTTTAAACAAAACATAAAATAATACAATGAGTGCTTTAAAAATTGCATCACACAAAAACAACACTTGGACAAGTACCTATTTTATTTTTGGTCATACACACAGACTCAAAAGTCCAACACGTGACCGAGCATGTATTTCTCCATCACGTAGCGGCTTATAGTCCGGAAATTACAGTATGTGTGTGTGTGTATATATATATATTATATATATATATATATATATATATACAAATAAACACATACGCACATACACACATAGCCTCTCATGCG
>JBBIGC010000125.1:24059548-24097956 GCA_037576955.1 Lepidarchus adonis | reverse complement strand
CCCTGGTGGGAAAGGTAATATGCTGGAAATATTTTGGGAGAACTTTCTTCATGTTGGCTCTGTTGAAGTCTCCCAAAGCGATGACAGCAGTGTCTGGGTGTGAGTTCTCTAGTCTGGTTATGATCCTGTACAGCTCGTCCAGGGCTGCAGGCTTGTCAGCTTGGGGGGTATGTAGATCAGTGTGAGGACAACAGAGCTTAGTTCGCGGGGGCGGAAGAAGGGTCCAAATACTTATTTTCCACCATAATTTGCAAATCAATTCTTTTAAAAATCAGACAATTTGATTTTCTGGATTTCTTTTTCTCATTTTATCTCTTATAGTTGAGGTAAAGCTATGATGAAAACTACAGGCCTCTCTGATCTTTCTGAGTGGAAGAACTTGCACAATTGGTGGCTGACTAAATACTTTTTGCCCCACTGTATTTGCTTGGCCAAATAAAATACCGTAGTCATGTAATAATGCAAAAAACGAAATTAAGGCAGTAGAAAATACCATTTTCAGTATAAAAGGGATGGTAAATAGTCTACATTTCTGTGGAAAATGCATACTCTACCATGTATGCTGGATATTCTTGTGTAACCATGGGCACATACTTGTGCAATGGGAACACTCTCTACCTAAACCTAGTGTCTAAATCTTTATTGTTTTCAGTCTGTGAGATAGTGTTGTGAATCTTTCATTTTTCCTACTTTTATTCTCCAAAGTTCTTTAGTAGATGAAAACACTTGCCGGGTTTGTTAAAATGAACAGGCAGGAATTAATAACAATAATTTGCACTGCTTTTATTTTTACATTTCTTACTCATCTGACTTCTGAAAAAGGCAAATGTGCAGCGTGTGAGAGAGAAAACAGATGCTGTGTTAGTGTGAGTGTGAGTGTGAGACAGTGACGAAAAGTGAGTGTGAGGCAACTGGCTGTGAAAAGACGTTTGTTTGTGAAAGCTTGCCAAATACTGCCTTGTTGAATAGCGGACTCCACATTCGAAGGCGTATTCTGTATTTCAAAAATGGTGTATTGCCCAATATTAGGGGTGTAAAAATGCATGTGACGATTCAAACATATAAGTTTCAAAAATTTTTCTTCATACTTTATAATCGATTGTAAAATATTTGGTTAGCTGAAATAAAATTCTTTGCTATTTTATGGCAACAAATGTAATCAAAATCAAATGTAATGTTCTGGTTAAATTGCCTGTAATTCATTGTTAACTGATGTGTAAACAGTTATTTCATTTTTTTGTGTTTTCAGTAGTATTAAAAAGTTCCATAATAATTACATCAAATCAGTTTATACATTGTAGCTTTTTCTGAAGAACAAAACATTAGATTGTTTTCTTGTGAGGTCGCGATTTATACTGCTATTACGCCTACAATAGTGCATGAAATAATTAATCTTGTGTTGTGTTTTATATATGTCACTGTTGGTTAACTTGGTCATTGTAATTTAGCAAGTACCCACAACTGGTAAATATTACCTTTTGATGATAGCATTTATTGTTGCCTATTGTAAAAGCTAAATTAATGTTTTTTGTGTTGGCTGTTTTCTTATCCGACTTCTGTAGGCTGACAGCCGACTGTCACTGTCCCACCATGGAGTCCATGCTCAATAAGCTAAAGAGCACTGTCACCAAGGTGACTGCTGATATGACCAGTGCTGTCATGGGGAACCCAGTAACAAGAGAGTTTGAAGTTGGACGCCACATTGCCAGTGGGGGACCAGGCATGTCCTGGAGGATTTACAATGGCACTAAGAAATCCACAAAGCAGGTGTGAGATAAATCAGAATAAGTGTCTTAGACCATATAAATGAATTGTTATAAGAGTAGTCATAGTTTTTCTTGTTTCATGTAATTCTGTTAAATTCTTGAAATGTCTCAAATAGTGAAGCTACTGTGTGTTTACCTGTTTGTTGTTTAAAGTACATACAGTGGCAAGAAAAAGTATGTGAACCTTTTTGAATTTCATGATTAATTTGTCTTAAAATGTGATTTGTTCTTCATCCAAGTCATGAGTGTTGACAAATATGGTGTGCCTAAAATAATAAAAATAATAAAAATAATAAAATAATTGAAAAGTCTTTGTAGGACATGGAAAAAACAAACAACATTTTCAGCAAACACTGATGCATAGTTACTTTTTATGACCTAAATTGGAACAAAAAAATAAAAACATTATTATGGCACTGTGCAAAACTTAGTAACACCTCCTCTGGCAGATATCACAGCTTGCAAATGCTTTTTAGAGTTAAAAGTCTTTCAATTCTTGTACTTGGTAATTTCTCGCATTCTTCCTTACAAAAGGCTTTTAGTTCTGTAACATTATTTGGTCGTCTTGCATGCACAGCTCTTTTAAGATCTACCCACAAGTTTTCAATGATATTTACATCAGGGAATTGTGATGGCCATTCCAAAACCTTTAGCTTGTGTGTCTAGATGTAGTCCATGGTCTTACACAGCTGCTTAGAGGAACCCGTGGTTTTTGAGTGTCCACAAGTGTGTGCACAAGGTTTGAAGAGTCGGAGTATTTGTAAAGCTTTGATATTGGCACCAGCTGACATTTACTAATCACAGCTGTTGCCATGCATCAGATCTAACAAGCTGATTAAGGTCTGAAATCTTGTAAAAAGAATGGGTGTCCAAACTTTTGCACAGTGCCATAGTATTTTTTATGGCATATTTTATGGCAATTTATGGCATAAAAATGTAACTATGCATCAATGTTTGCTGAAAATATTGTGTATTTATAGAGAGACTGTGTTAACATCTTTTCAATTACAAAATCACCCAAATCTATTATTTATCAAACTTTACCAGACTTTTGCATAAAACTGCATGTGCAGTGTTTGTTAGTCTTAATGTACATTTGATTTGTAAAGGTTTTTTGCTGGTTCAGTTATGGTAGTGAATTATCTTGTATAATGGAGAATAACAGTTATGTTGGTGGATCTTTAATGGAGAACGTTAGTTGGTAAAGAACAGAATTGTGGCTGTAAAAGTGAAAAAAACCCCTGCAAATTCATGATGCAGTAAGTTTTTTTTTTTACATATTGTGAAACGCAAAGGAAGTGTGATTATTGTACAGCTGTTTGATTATTGATGTTTATGTTTGTTCTCATTGTTCATACTGTGGCAGAGCTTTGTTGTTTTCTGAAAATTCATTAATTTGTTGTGTTTTTAAAACATAGGAAGTCGCAGTTTTTGTATTTGATAAAAAGATAATTGAGCGATACCAGAAGTTTGATAAGGACCAGATCATCGATTCACTCAAAAAGGGAGTTCAGCAGTTAACTCGCTTACGACATCCTCGCCTTCTTACAGTGCAGCATCCTTTGGAAGACTCAAGGTTAGCTACAGAGTCCAATGCATACACAAAATACATACTGGATTACAAATCTTTCAGAATGGTTATTTTCCATTGAACGGAAAAGGTAGTCTGGGACAAGACTTAATCCCTAAAAGTCATTTTAATTAACAGCTCTATTTTTTTTGCTGTTTTCTGTTAAATTATTTAGCATGATGATAAGGACTGTTATATTATATATTTTTCTACAATGATGTGAAACATTGTACAATGTATCTTTTTAAACCTTAATTCCAAACCTATGGCATAACCATGGCATTAATTCGATGGCATAACTTATGTTTGGTATGGAGACTCCAACACTCCATAGCAGAACATGAATCACAGTGAGAGAAGAAAGGCAGGCTTTGAAGGTTTTTTTGGATTTTCTGCTTTCAGTATAAGTGCTTTTGAGCCTCTATGTAGTCTCAATATTGAATCAAAAGACTTGGACTAGCTCTAGGGAAGAGCCTATGAATAATAGATAAAGAAGATAATGATTAAATAGAGAGTAAAGATGAGATTTACTTTACATTTAACTTATTCTCCCTTTTCCATGTTTTTTCAAATACATTTTTTGAAATCATGTATCTGTTTTTGAACTTGATTTTCCAGATGTTTGCATCTGTTTGTTTCTATTATGTAACAACTGTTTCTTAAGCTTCTGTGTTTGTTACCTTCTTATTTTAACCGTCTCTTGCTCTATTACTCTCTTTGTTTCAGGGACTGTCTCGCATTCTGCACAGAGCCTGTGTTTGCTAGCCTGGCTAATGTGCTGGGCCAGTGGGACAATCTGCCCAGCCCTGTTCCAACAGACATCAAAGAATACAAACTTTACGATGTGGAGACCAAATATGGCTTGCTGCAGGTAAGATGGCCCTGCAAAAATCCCCCTTGGTTTGTTTTAGGATTTTTTTATTTGTTTTTAAACAATATGTTGTACAAGCATTTCTCTCACAGCATTTCTTATCAGAATATCAGAATTTTGTCTTTTTTAGGTAGTAATAATAAGTTAATATTAATAGTGAGCCGAGGATAAAATAATAACCCTTTATAAACCCTATTTCCATAAAGGTTTGGATGTTTTCCAAAATGCAATGCAAGGTGAACCTGTATTTTACTGACAAATGTACAAGGAAAAACATTTCAGTAGTTTTACTAAACAGTTGTATTTTGTGAAAATACACAAATTTAGAATTTGATGACTGCAATACACTCAACAAAAAAGCCTGAAAAGTGTACAGATTTGACGACTTCACGTTAAGCAGGCTAATTAATAGCGGGTATCATGATTGGGTGTAAAAGTAGCATCCATCAAAGGTTTAGTATTTTAATGTCACTGTAATAAATATAGCCACTTTGGCAAGTGAGTATGTCACATGCCCATTGTCACTTAACCCAGTTTGTTGAGACATGCAACTTGAAGCTTTATTACTTAAGGAAGAAGCCATACATTAAGTTCATTCAGAGATGCTGGTGAGTTCTTTGGGCCAAAGCTCCTCTCAGTTGGACTGAAATAAAATGTGAAAAGTGTGCTCTGGGAATATGAATCCACATTTCAGCTTATTTAAAAAAAAAATCGAGTTTTCTGTGCCAAAGATGAAAATAACCATCCAGATTGTAATCTGTGAAAGGTGCTAAAGCCATCATTTGTGTACATCAGTGCCCATGGCATGGCTGAGCTGCATGTATGTAAGGGTAAGATTGAGGTGTATATTAGGTTTTTAAGGCTCTATATATAGCTTTAGAAAGACACATATTGCCATCAAGGTGATGTCTTTTCCTAGGACGTCCATGCTTCTTTCAGCAGGAGCATGCCAGACTACATTCTGCATGGGCTACAGCAGCAAGAATTTATAGACATAGACTGCATCTAAATCTATCTCCTGTTAAAAAGGTATTGTACTTCATGAACTGGACAATCAACTGTCCCCACAAACTGTTGAACAGCCAAAATCTTGTAATCTTAAGCAAAATGAAAAAAGTGCCAGGTGCAGAGCCACTATTAAACTCAATCCCTAAATTATTTTAATATTTAAATGGAAAAGTCATATGCCTCTCTCAAATTTTGTTGATTGTTTTAAAAAAATAGAAATAAGCTGGACAGAAAAATGATTGAAAATCATTGAACCATTGTCATTTAATTGAAGTGAATTAACATATTGCATTTTTTTGTTTTTATTGCATTTTGGAAAATATCTCGAATCTTCTTGAAAATTTGGTTTCTATACTAATGTGAGTAAGGAATGGGTAATTAGGTTACTTATCTTGACATAATAGCAGGAAGTCAGTGCAACAATATATTTTGTTAGTACTGAAAATGACAGGAAGTAACCTTCCTCTCACCCTCTCTACAGATCTCCGAGGGCTTGTCGTTCCTGCACAGTGGAGTAAAGATGGTACATGGAAACCTGTGTCCAGAGAACATCATTCTGAATAAGAGTGGGGCCTGGAAGATCATGGGCTTTGATTTCAGTATTTCCTCTAGCAACCCATCTGACGCTGAGGTCAGAAGCAGCACACACTGCCCCCTAGTGTTTTGTAGAGGCAATTGTGCAGTTATGAAGCTTGAAATAAATAGAGAGGTGCAAAAAGGAATATGCAGTATGCTTACACAGTATGTTGTTTAAGTGGTATAATATTGGCTTTTGCAATACTTATATACTTCAAGTATTGTGTACTGTGAGCAGCATGTCAGATTTTCCAGATTAATTTCTGTTAGGGTTTAAAAAACAAAATATTTTAATTAAATGAATGCAGGCCAATATTTTAACTTTGTTGCATCTATGTGATTGTTATATTGCAAGTCAAATTGCAATATGTATGAGTATAACTGTAGTGTTATGGAATATTATGCCTGTATCTTCATGCCATGATGTGTGGTTGGTTTTCCATGGCTTACTGTGTGAGCATGTGTGCGTGTCTTTGCCTATGTCCCATAGCCCAAGTATGTATGTAAAGAGTGGGATCCCAATCTGCCACCTCTTTGCCTGCCTAATCCAGAGTATGTTGCTCCAGAATACATTCTGTCTGTAAGCTGTGATGCAGCTTCTGACATGTATTCACTGGGAGTGGTAATGCATGCTGTTTTCAATGAGGGAAAGCCAGTCTTCCGGGTCAACAAGCAGGACATCTTCAAGAGCTTCAGCAGGCAACTAGACCAGGTGAGCAAGTGAAACATAGATCACTTTCTTTTATGTTTAAAAACCTACTGATGTGGTGCAATTGTTTTAGCAATCTGTGTCATCAACTCATTGATATATTTATTATTCTCTTAAAAAGTTCAGTCATTATAGAATTGTCAAGAGTTGCTTTGCTTATATATAAAGTGGTGTGAAAAAATGTTTGCCCCTTCCTGATTTCTTTTTTTTTCATCTTTGTCTCACACAAATGTTTCAGATCAACAAAGAAAAAATAAATTTTAGCCAATTAAACACAAAATGTATTTTTAAGTGAAGAAAAAAAAATCCAAACCTACATGGGCCTGTGTGGCAAAGTGATTGCTCCCAAAACCTAATAACTGTTTGGGTCACCCTTAGCAGCAACAACTGCAATCAAGCATTTGTGATTATTAGTGTTGTAGAGGAATTTTGTCCCAAACTCATCTTTGCAAAATTGTTGTAGTTCACCTACACTGGACGGTGTTAGAGCATAACCCGCCTATTTACCACAGCATCTCAGTTCAGGTCAGGACTTTCACTAGGCCACTCTAAAGTCTTCATTTTGGTTTTCTTCTGCCAATCAGAGGTGGACTTGCTGGTGTGTTTAGGATCATTGTCTTGCTGCAGAACCCAAGTTAATTTTCAAAACAGCCCCAGACCATAACACTACCACCACCATATTTCACTGTTGGTATGATGTTCTTTTTCTGAAATGCAGTGTTACTTCTACAGCAGATGTAATGGGACACTCTTCTCGTCATCATGATGATGTCTGGCAAAATTGAGACAAGCCTTAATGTTGTTTGCTCAGCAGTGGTTTTCCTGTTTTTCTTATTGTGGAGTCATGAACACTGACCTCAACTGAGGCAAGTGAGACCTGAAATTCTTTGGAAGTTATTGTGGGGTCTTTTGTGACCTCTTGGATGAGTTGTTGCTGCGTTCTTGGGGTAATTTTGTTCGGCCAGTCACTCCTGGAAAGGTTAAACACTGTTCCATGTTTTGGCCATTTGTGGATTCAGGTGTGATGAACCACTGTTAAGTTATGTTTTAACCGGGGGGTCAATCTCTGTCATACAGGGCCATGTAAGTTTAGATTTTTCTTTCTTAATAATAAAATCCTTCACTTAAAAAACACATTTTGTGTTTACTTGCGGTTTCTCTGAATAATATTTAAATTTGTTTGATGATCTGAAACTTTTTTTTAAAACTGTCCTGTCCTCACAGTTTGTCAAACAGTATGGGAAATCTGGTTGCCTGTAGTGTGAGGAAAGTTTTGCTCTACAAGAGGGAGAATCTAAGATTCCCAAACTAGCGAAAGTTTTGGTTTTGTTGATCTGAGACTTTTAAGTGTGACACATATGGAAAAAAGTCATCAACACTGCTATAATTAGAGTGTTAATAATTCAACTAATAAAAATTGCATTAGTTTTAAGTCCATTATCCTTTATTCAAATTGGCTTTCTGAATAAATAATCGCAGTCATTGTCTGCATAGATAAGTCAGCTTTGCCGCTCTCGTGTCCAATTTTCCCTACATTTTGATTTTTTATTTACTTTGAAACTTCCACTGGTCTTCAGAGAGCTGATTGTAAGTTTATCCAAATTGTCTGAAGAAAAGGGACATGAGCAAATGGCTTTGTATGTAATACTTCATTAATATGGTTGTGAACCATTTCAGATTCAGCCAAGATCTCTTTTTCCCCTTTGCTTAGTTGAGTCGTCTAAGTCCAGGAGTGTTGAACCAGATCCCAGAGGATGTCCGAGAGCATGTGAAGATGCTGCTCAGTGTCACAACCAATGTGAGACCAGATGCTGATCAGATGACAAAGGTAAAAGCTATTTTTCTCTTGGTTAAAGGCTGTCCTAGCAGAATTGATTTTCTTTTTATATATATCATTTATATGTTTTTTAAAGATTTTAATTAAGGAAGTGTCTGTGATTAAACTCCCAGAGACCATCCTGTCTCAAGTCTCATCAGCAGGTATAATTTATTCTTGTGTGTGTTTTTACTCACTTTTCAGATCCCCTTTTTTGATGATGTTGGTGCAGTGACTCTACAGTATTTCGACTCCCTTTTTCAGAGAGATAATTTACAGAAGTCTCAATTTTACAAAGGCCTCCCCAAAGTTCTGCCCAAGCTTCCCAAGGTAAAGAGAATTGATTATGTTAAGTTTAAGCATGGTTTTGACCAGACTCTGACTACTATTGAAAACTGTCTTTAAGGTTAATCCAAGTATGAGGGCTTCCCCCCTCCTATCTACCAATAATAACTGCTTTATCAGCAGTGTTTAACGTAATTGTTAGGTACATTTGTGCTGATTTACTATGCCAATGAACCGCTGGAGGTTATCTGCTTTACAGAGGGTGGTGGTGTATAGAATCTTGCCAGCACTCACATCAGAGTTTGTGAATCCGGACATGGTGCCGTTTGTGCTGCCTAATGTGTTGCTCATAGCAGAAGATTGCACAAAAGAGGAGTATGTTCGTCTAATTTTACCAGACCTCACCCCTGTATTCAAACAACAAGAGCCAATTCAGGTATGTCAAAAGACACACACCTTTTGTTTATAATACAGTGTCAGGATGTGGGGTCACTCCCATGGATGCATTATGCATTTTTATGCATTTACTGGATATATAATAATTATTTGTAATAATAAATGTGCCCATTTTATGCATTTAGCATGCATCTTTTGGAAATAAACTTAAAAGCAGGAACATTTGGGTTTCCCCTTCTTTTAATTCAGAACATTTTTCCTCATCTCACCTCATCTCATACACCTAAACACTCACCTCATTCCAGTACTAAATAATTTAAATTATCATACTGTTCTTGTACTTGCCTTATGTCTATTTTTTGTCTATTTTTTCTATTGTGTGTTTTTTTGTGTATGTACATTTATTCTGCTGCTGAGAGATAGATTCCACACATTTTGTTGTACTCTGTTACAATGACAATAAAGAATCTTTAGAGATCTTTAGAGATCTTTAAAACATTACTTAAAATACGCGCGCGCACATCTTTAAAGTCTGCTACCTGTAGATTTTTTGTTGCATATTATTTGAGCTTGTTTTTCTACTTTTTTCTTTCATGCTTTCAGGCCAGCAACATGGTGAGTGGCCTTTAAACAAAGTGGTTTAGCCTGTCCTCATAGTTCTCATTACTGACCTATCAGTACTCTGCCAGTATTTTCCTCTGAATTTGTCTTCCTCTAAATGGCAGTATTATTAACACATTTTTTCCAGTGATTACTAAATTTTTTTATGGTGCAATTAAATCCGTATCAACTACTCTTGCTGTATTGCATTGCAGATTGAATATGACAATGTGTCTCATACAAACTATATCAAACATCATGCTGTTTATTTTGTAAATTAAATTAAAAGTCTAATATCCCATGGAACCATTGCAGCCCTAATGGGAATCCATCCTAAAACTAGTAAATTTGTAGTATCGTTTCTTTATCTAGTTTGCTTTTTTTAGGTTGGGTTTTAACTGTAACCATCAATTCATTTTTTCTTTTGCTTTTTATGTGCTCAGATCCTACTGATCTTCCTACAAAAGATGGACCTGCTTCTAACCAAAACACCACCTGAGGACATCAAGAACTGTGTGCTCCCCATGGTCTACAGAGCACTGGAGGCTCCATCCACTCAAATCCAGGTTTTCACTCAATAAGCAAATTTAAATTAATGATGAGTTACTGATGCT
The DNA here is from genome assembly GCA_037576955.1 of Lepidarchus adonis. Taxonomy (NCBI): domain Eukaryota; kingdom Metazoa; phylum Chordata; class Actinopteri; order Characiformes; family Lepidarchidae; genus Lepidarchus; species Lepidarchus adonis. Next base: position 24,087,745 of record JBBIGC010000125.1, on the reverse strand, counting down.
CAAGTTCTAGTTGTAATTATGAAGTAACCTGTTATTACCTTCTATACTGATTTATTTCTTGTAATATGTAAACTTAAGTATTATTAAATTCTGTTCCCAGGAATTATGCCTGAATATCATCCCCACCTTTGCTAATCTCATTGACTATCCATCCATGAAGAATTCACTTATCCCCCGTATCAAATCGGCCTGTTTACAGACCTCTTCGCTAGCTGTAAGTCTTCTGTGTTCAGCCTTCTGTTGTGCATTTCAGACTTGCTCTGTTCAGAGTTCTGATTTATGGGAAGCCTTTTTTTACTAAAATGTTTTCATATTATTCATAGTGGGATTTTGGTACCTGGTAGGAACATAGAATGTGTGTCTAATTGTTCTGTGTGTATCTCTCTATCTGAAGGTGAGGGTGAACTCTTTGGTATGCCTGGGAAAGATTCTAGAGTATCTGGATAAGTGGTTTGTCATTGATGAAATCCTGCCCTTCCTACAGCAGATACCTTCCCGGGAGCCAGCTGTACTCATGGGCATTCTGGGTTATTATTATTATTATTATTATTATTGTAAGACTTGGGGTAAAAGCAGTCAAGTGTGAACAACTGCAAGAAGAAATATTAATTCTGAGAAATATTAAAAGGTGTTGCACAGACACACAACTTAAATGAAGATTTAAAATATTTCTGTCTATATATTTTTTTGTTTTTTATTTTGGGAGAACTGTTTTGAAATCAATAATGTTTTTGCAGGAATCTACAAGTGCACTTTTACTCATAAGAAACTAGGCATTCCAAAAGAGAACCTTGCAGGGAAAAGTCTGCCTCATTTGGTTTCCCTTAGTATTGACAACAACCTCAACCTCAATCAGGTAAACAATTGACAATTAACAACGTTGTCAGTTTTACACACTTTTCTAAAAGACTTGCTATTAGGCTCTTTAATCAATGGTTGACTGTGTTGCAGTTTAACTCTTTCATGGCCGTGATTAGAGAGATGTTAAGTCGAATGGAAGCAGAGCACAAGACCAAACTGGAGCAACTCCACAGCATGCAGGAACAGCAGAGGTGCCTGCCAATTCTTTTGCCACTTTTGGTCATCCTCATCTGAAGATGGGTGTAAAATATACCTTGTCAGCAATTTATTTACTCTTTCACACGCTTTCTATTCTTTTTTTTTTGTATTATTTGTATTAATAATAATAATAATAATAATAATAATAATAATAATAATCTCAGATGATAATCTGTTATATTGTGTATTATCACATTTACTGACCACAAGTTAATTCATTGGTCCAGTATTGCTTTCTGATATTTGGAATCACAAATCTAGTAATCAGTCAGGGAAACATGCATGTTGCATGAACCAGTTGCTGCATTTCAATTATGAAGAATTTAATACACTGATCTGTTTAAACCGTTAAATAGTCTACACTCTTGGGGCAGGAGCAAATGGTTTTACATTTTCTGTAGAAGAATCAAACTGATGATCCTTTGAAAAGGTTTGAAAGTCATTTCTGTTACAGTCACAATAATTTGGTTTCAAAAATTTAATTGAAATGGAAATATGTATTTTCTTAGCTTTTTATAAAAAAACACTATGTACAACATGCATGCTGTTCGTTGACTCATTATAGAAACAAAAATTACCCCACAAGGACAGACCGTCTTGTATTGAAAACCAATGAAATTACATATCATACTAATCAAATTTTAGATATCTGCCATCCATACAAAATAGTTTTTTTTTGAACTGTTTTTGAACATGGTTTAATAAGAGTGTATCATTACATTATGATATTACAATGCAGAAACAAGGCTGTGTACATTAAAATAAATATGACAGTACTTTGTGGAGAATGGACATACTGTTAATTATGATCCCTAATCCACTTAATTGGTGCTGCTGCATCCAACCTCTCTTAAACTTTTTCAGGTTATTTATTATTTATATTATTATCTATGGGGTTTTTTTTTGCATACATAACAGCAATAATAGATTAGTGGATTAAATCTGTTTATTTGTAAGGCATGCATTGTGACCGTGTTCTAGAAATACTGTGAAATTTATCTCACAGGAGCCTAAACCTCTCCACCCAAATGAAGCCATCAGAAGAGATGAAGAACAACCCAAATCCATCCAGTCAAGTTCGAGATGTAAGTGTTATTGTGATTTTCCTGTTCATTGTAAAATGACTAAACCTTTTGACATTTGACAGTTTAAGGAAATAACATTTTTTTTTAATTCTTTTTAGATTGATGATATTTTTGGTGGAAGCTCAATGAGTACAGGTGTGAATGGCAAAGAGAATGGTTCGTCCTCTGCTGTCTCTCAGCCCTCTAGAGTAAGTCCACCTCTGGCATGTGCATAACAGAGAAAACACAGACAGTGCAGCATGTATTGGAAACATATATTTTACTGCTGTGAAACATTTTGAGCTGATACTTAGGGTGAATACAGTGAGGACATTATGCTCTGTGTTATTCTACACATGTTTGACTTGGATTTAAATTAGTTTTTGATATAATGTATGTTGTAATAGCACAATGTACTATTGTCATTGCTCTTAAGTTCTTTAGAGCAAATGTTTGGAATCAATATTTATCAATATAAAACCAATTTTGTTGCTAAATGTATAAAAATGGGCTAAGCTTAATATTGGATATGTCCAGAATGATGAACTAAAACATTAAGAAAATTTAAATAATTTACATGTCCAGAATTTAGCATATTTTACAAGATTTTACTATAGATTGCTTCTTTTCTCTGAATTAAAACTTTACTGTAAAATTAGTTTGGTCTACATTATAGTATTGTGTATATAAAATATAAATTATTATTATTTATTAATTCATGAACAGCTGCGAAACTAACCTGTGAAGTGAAGAAGTGAAAATTTTGATTCACATTCAGAAACGTTGAGTTCAAAAAGTAAAGATTTTTCCTGACTTTTAAATTGAACTGGCCTTAATGTTGTTTGTAAAGGTTTCTCTGACTCTGGAGGAAAAGCAGCGTTTGGCTAAGGAACAGGAGCAGGCTGCAAAACTAAGGAGCCAGCAACCTCTGGCACCACAGAGTGTCAAACCTGCCACAACAACTACACAGGTTATTGACTCTTTGTCATGCACATATACTAAAAAACAGAAGGTTGATATTAGAGAATGGAAAATTGTTTTGTGATTATTTTAGAAAAAATATGTTTACATGTATTCATTTGACTGATTAGTTGTTGCTTTATAAACAAATATAATTTGAAAACCTGTTCAGGTTTATACTGCGAATTTAGCATTCTCTCAACAAAGTAAATGTTTTGTTTTTAATTTGTACAATTTTGATAAATGCTGTTTCATAATGGTTGAGGCATATAAACATTTTTCAAGTACAACAATTTGGATGAAAATCTGCTTGTATGATCAGAGTGTGTTCTTTTCTTTCGCAGGCAAAGGACCTCACCAGCAGTCTACTGAACAACATGACCTCACTGAACAACTTGTCCCTGAACTCTGGGCCTCGGACAGTTCCTCTGCAGACTGGCGCACTCTCTACTGGCTTCTCTAGTGGATCCAACATGGGTACTATGGGACCTATGAGCAATGGCTTCAACTCCACTATGGGATTCCAAACAGGAAGCATCAGTATGGGTATGCGGCCAGCCACCCCTGGTCTATATGGAGGTATGGCCACCACCACTAGTACCCCAAATTTCACTACCCTTACACAGAACCAGCCCCAGAATCAGTCCAGCAAGACTGCAGACATGTCAGCCCTGGATTCTCTCTTCAGTGCTAGCAAACCCAAAGTCAGCCTGAACCAAATGACCAAGCCTGTCGCAGGGGCCACTGCACCATCTCCCTGGGTCAGCCAGTTTGGTACAAGCCAGCCCTCGCAGACTACAGGCATGCCAGCAGCACCAGTGGGAATGGTGTCGGTTCAGGGTGGGTTTGGAATGCAAGCTAACCCTTTCTTTAATCCTCAAAACTTTTCGCAACCTGTTGCTAGTCCCACCATGAACACAGGAATTCTGAAACCGAGCACATCAGTCAATAACGATCTGAAAGACCTCTTTGGTTAAAGAAAAGCTGACTAATATACTTGTTTCCATTTACATAGCAACAAAGCACTATTGACAAACCAGTATCAACAATGTTGGTGATGATAAATATGATGGTGAAGGAAATATTAATGGACCATTGTTTCATTTTTTTTTCATCTGGTATATTTTGAACTGTATATTTCTTCAGGTGATTTTTTTTTTTTGGTTGAGCAGCAATCAGTAAGAAGATGACCACCAGCCTTAAACAGGTAGGGTCATAAATATTTCTACAGTTCACACTTGTCTTACTGTTCTCCTTGCGTGAATACTGCACACTGGAAGTGAATGTGTTGTCATTAGATATGTCAGCATATAGGCATCCTTCAAAATAAAATGAAAACGGGAGTGAAGCTATGAAACACGTTTAAAAAGGACCCATCGTGCAGGGAGAGAGTTTTATTCCCTCCCCTGTTGTGACCGGTTTGGGATTATTCATTCCTCAGTTTCTTCTTGCACCTCTTTTTTTTCATGCATCTGCTATTTCTACTGAATTCTACTGAGCTGTTGGTCTATACGAAAAGCTTTCATCTCATGCATCTTAAAGGAATATTCTAGTCTCTACCAACATAGTCCGCTTTTATGTATAATTATGCCTTTGATTGTCACAGACAAGGATTTCAATTTGTTTTCCAATTCTTTTAAACAAAAAAAAACATCTGAACCCCACCTCTTAATCACATGCCCAGTGACTTTTTTTTTTTAAACAATTGGTTTTCTGTTCTTTTCAAAGCACATGGAAATTGGCTGTGGTAATCAATCATTACATCTGTTAAGCTTTTTGCATTTAAAAGCATTCTTATGAACAACTTAGTGTTTGCCTTAAGGTCATAGTTTAAAAAAAAAAGCTTTCATGATTCTGACCCCAGTTTGAAAAAATCAACTACTTCTTTCAACACTCTCGAAGAACAAATAATGAGAATCACATTTTGCATAAAAGGCCTGTTTTTCTAACTTTTGTTTAGGCAAGCTGTCAAATAGTCAGTTTTTCACCCCCTGTGGTCTCAGCAATATTTTTTTTATTCTCGCAGGTAAAGGAGGTGAGGTGTGTGTGTGTGTGTGTGTGTGTGTGTGTGTGTGTGTGTGTGTGCGTGTGTGATATTAACGTGAGAATCTGTTTTTAACGTATCTGTTGGGTTTCTGCCATTGTCCTCTTGGGGGAGATTAGCAAGGAGTTATACACTGAACTGTAATCTGTATTTTGATCAAATTCTTTGTCAAATGTGCAGATTGATAAATATGAATGTGCATTAAAGCACTTAAAAGCTGATAATGTTTCCTTAAAAAAAAACCTGTATTACTGATAATATTTAGTGATATAAATTAGGATTTTGGTCATAGACCCAGAGATTATTAATAATTACCCACATATCTCAATTAGAAGAAACTTTATTGTTTAAAAGTTTTGTTAAAAAAGATGTTTTGTTCTGTACCTGTTTGTCCTGCTGGTGTCTTTGTCAGTAAAGTATGTTATGTTCTTTCACCATGTTACTGATCATACCTGTACTGGAGCCTTTGTTACAGTAGCACTGGCACAGTGGGTTGTGGGTTAAAACACATTAAAAGCCACACAGGTCTGTTTAACCTTTAATTTCTCATCATGACCAAATTGATACATGCAACATGGTGAGCCACTCTTAGAGCTGTGTATAGTATTTACATATCATATTTAATGAAGTCTATAGTATATGAAGATTTACTTGATATCATTTAGGGTTTTTAATATATTATCTTCAGATCATTTTCACAATGGGGACCTCAGAGTTGAGTGTATGAATGTTGGGGGAAAAGCCTTATGAAGAGAGGTGTGCAATAATAGGTCTCTGAATGCATTTTTGTAAAAGGTTAGCTGTGAATGAGTGTTTTAGCACATACACTTTGCATATATGGACAGTGTCTGAGCTTTGTTTTCAATAAATAAATTACACCCTTGATTGTCATTAAAACAGTGATTTGGAAATGAATATTTGTTCTGATATTTGTAATTCAGAGATTTGCCAGAAAACTGGCCATGGCCTCTGGCTGATAACATGACTAATTTGAGATTTAAATGAATGATAAAGGACAGGAAAGCCTATTCTTCTATCAGAATCTTTATTTTCTGCCAGTGTAATGTGTGTACAACATGGCATCTTTGTGAACTTTGTATTGTGTTATGAGGTTGTATTGTCTGAAGTTGAGTTTTCATGAAAATCTGTAAATTATCAAAATACACGTTGACATTCTCTCATGCCTTATGGTCATTTGGTTGAACATACTGATTGTGTACATTTCTACTTGCAGTGTATAGTTTTGGACAAAAAGAACAGTACTTGTGTATTTGGAAGGTCTGAATAAAACTCTTCATGTAATGGGAAAATGGAAAGAAATGGCTATATTAGTACAGCAGTTCTCATTTCTTATCCTTTTAGCCTAAGGCCCCCATTTTTGCATGGTTTTCTCTGCAGTTGTCATTTACCATTTAATGATGCTTTTCTTCAACAATTTGTGAGTCGTTATGAATGGTGGTTGGTTGGCACCAGAGGTGGACAGTAATTAAGTACATTTACTTGAGTATCTGTTCTTCACTTTAGTATTTTTTGGGGAAAACTTAACTTTCACTTCACTAAATTTGAAAGATAAAACTGCACTTTTTACTTTATTACATTTCTGTCAAGGTTCTCATTACTCTTTCAGAGTAACTTCAGAGAGTGAAGGAGCCCTACCTTTCAAAATAAACTACAGGTGCTGGTCATAAAATTTGAATATCAGGAAGAAGTTCAAGATTTCTTGACATTTCTTTCAGAAAGTGAAAGCCATATATATTGATTCATTACATGTGTGCCAAGCCTTTATTTTTAGGAATTTCAAAGATTATGGATTACAGACAAACCCCTAAATTCACTGTCTCAAAAAAATAGAATACCACAAGACCAATAATAAAAAAAAAGGATATTTTAAACACAAAGGTCAGGTTTCTGAAAAGTATGTTAATTCCTATGCACTCAATACTTGGTTGGACCTCCTTTTAAATGAATTACTGCATCACTGCAGCGTGACATGGAAGCGATCAGCCTGTGGTACTGCTGAGGTGTAATGGAAGTCCAGGTTGCTTTGATCTCAGCCTTCAGGTCATCTGCATTGTTCTAGTGGGTCCACAGTAACACACTGGTGGTTGAACCAGCTCTTCCCGATCTCCCTTACTCAACATAAACAGTAGATAAACCCAAATAAACCCTAAAGCAAAAAGGCTGCAACCTCCTACTCACCACATAGCTCACAAAAACAACATAACACAAAACAGCAGCCACAATCCCTCTCCTTTAGTCTGCTCTCCAAATGTCTCAATCAGACTGGTCGTCACTCTCTCGGTTCGGTCTTCCGGACACCTCATATCCACACAGGTAGAAGTCACATAATGAGGCGCAGCCAATGAGAAGCAGGAACCAATCATAGGATCACCTGGAAACAATCATAGCAACTGCGATAGACAGGGACAATACAAGAGGTCCCAACACCCAGACTGAGACCATTTAAAGGCTCAGGAGACCTTTGCAGATATTAATTAGCTGATTAGGATGTGACATCATGACTTTCCAAGATTTAACTTTTTCACAATATTCTAACTTTTTTTGAGTGAATTTTGGGTTTTATTAACTATAAGCCATAATCATCAAAATTCCAAGAAATAAAGGCTTAATACATTTCGCTCTGTGTAATGAATCTATATAATTATGTAGATTTCACTTTCTGAAAGAAAATATTGAACTATTTCATGATATTCTTTTATGACCAGCACCTATACTGTGTACATAAGGCTGTGCAATGTAAAAAAACAAGTGAACCGCGAACCACCAAATACACTACGGTACAGAAAGTGTGGGGTAGATCACATATTAAAAACTGGTGTTAGCCAATCATCCATCCCCATTGTGGCATTTGGCAGTATAAGTAAGTAAGCGTCACTGCGCATGCTCAATCAATCGCATGAGCTACCACGAAACTCCAGCGAACAAATCACCTAGTTAGTGGCTTCCAATGTATTTCTCCTAAAGAAAGGGTCTAAAAATGAGTGAGGGAACTGAACCAAGTATGAAACCAAAATCGGACTGTTCATTAAAAAGTACAACACTGACTACCCAGCAAAAATCTAAGAAAGAGAAAGGTAAGGAACTATGCAATTCCATTCAGTTTAAGAGTTTAAGGTTTCATTGGAGTAAGGTAATGTCCCCAAAAAATAAATAAAACATTTATATATATATAATGTGTGTGTGTGTGTGTATATATTATTTTTATAGGGTTTTTATTTATGGTAGATCGTTTTGATTTGGTTAATTTAAAAGTAGATAGCAAGCCAAAAAGGTGTGGGCACTCCTGCAAAAAATCTTTTACTTTTGTACTTTTAATACTTAAGTACTTTTGGAAGCAAGTACTTCAGTACTTTCACTTAAGTAAAATTTGACTGTATGACTTTCACTTGTATTAAAGTAACATTTGACTAGAGGTATCTGTACTTTCACTTAAGTACTGAAGTTAGGTACTTTGTCCTCCTCTTTTGGCCTTTTTTACTTTTGACCTGACCTTCAGTTTGAGAACTGCTGTTTTAGTAGTAAAACTTGCATAAACTGATCAGTCATTGGCAAACAGTGCAAAACTTCTTTCTTTCCTGTACTTTGAGAAGCTCTTGACTAGCTTGTAAAACACTGGCAAAATGGCAGTAGTTAAGGCTGCTTGCAGCAACACATTCATAAAAATATTTGAGCCTAATTGTCTAATGGTGTTTGAGAAGAGCATGGTCTAAACCAAATGCTGAATATGCTGTCAGTCCAAGGTAGAGGAAGAGGTATTTGAAGAACAAAAGTGTTCAGAAGACACAACTAAACAGAGGTATGTGTAAGCTCTGATGCCCCTCCCAGTTGTCACGGTCACAGGCGGCGGACTGGCCTTGTCGTACATGTGGATAAGTTTGTCTGGATCATAGCTACAATGAAAATTCACAAATAAAACAGTACACAAGTATTAATGCTTTTCATAGAAACACCAAAGGCCTTATTTATATAAAGACTGTCAAACTCTAATAACAGTGCCCTCCATAATGTTTGGGACAATTTTAAAATTTGTAAAATTTTAAATCAAATAATTCAGGTCTTATTAAAGTGCTTGTTCCAGACTTCAATTTAAAGTTATTTGTATGCATTTTAGTTTCACTATGTAGAAATTACAACAGAATTTATATCAGAATTCACTGGTGACTAGCTCACAAATGGACTAGAACCACTGCTGATGACAGGGGAATCCTCACTATGGTAAAAAAATAAAATAAACTCCAACAGATCATAAATAGTCTTCAGGAGGCAGGTGTATCCTCAGAAGAATTCATGAACAAATACATTCAGAGGCTATACTGCAAGACAAACCACAAAACAGGATGGCCAGAATACAATTTGTTGGAAAAGTCATTAAAAATGGGGCAGAATTCTGGAAAAAGATGTCATGGTCCAAGATTTGTCTGTTAAACATGGTGGTGCACTGTTATCTTTATTAATGATGTAACTGCTGATGGCAGTTGCAGAATTAATTCTGAGGTATATAGAACCATCTGCTAAAGTTCCAGTAAATGCCTCCAAACTCTTTTGTACTGTGCTTCATCCTTCAACAAGATAACAATCCCAAATATACTGCAAAGGCAACATGAGTTTCTCAAACCTGATTTAAATCCATTGCCTTTCATATGCTGAAGAAGAAACATAAAAGGACAAACCCATGGAACAAGCAGGAGTCAAAGGCAGCTGCAGTAGAGGCTTTGTAATCATCACCAGAGAAGATACTCAGCACCTTGTGATGTCAATGAATCACAGCTTTCAAGCAATCATGCGTGCGAGGGACTGCAACAAAGTACTGAACATGATGCTTTAATATACCTACCATTACTTTACCCCAAACAATATGGTGTCCTGAAATGAGGGGGGTTGAAATAAAAAGTGTTGTAATTCCTACATGGTGAAACTAAAATGACACAGATGAACACATGCCCATTCTTCTGTACAGAAAAGTTTCCTAACATGAGCTGCTGACTTAAGCCCTTCAGGCTGTCCTGACCCGGATGCAGTAAAACAGGCCCTGTCACCACTATGTGCGTTCCACACATTGCTTCTCATTTAAACCAGAAAGTTCTGTTTTGCTCTCAATCACCTACAAACACTTTCCCAATGTTCTTCTGGTATGTCCATGTGATCTGTAGATGGGGCAGAAACATTTATGGAGAACCAAGACTTTCTCCTGGCAACTCTGCCATGCAATAAATAAATATTAATTAAATTAAATAAATAAAGTATTACATTTTTGTCAAAAACTGGGTTCTTTTTATGTACTTTCCTGACTTCGGATGAAGTTTTAGATCATATTTATGTAGAAATACAGAAAACATTTTAAAGGGTTCACATACATTTAAATGCCACTTTTGCAAAAATAAGATGAATTTACTATGGTGGGTTTTGCAATACTCTTGCAAAGTATTTACAAGACACAGGAGTAAGGAATGTTCTGTTTTGTTAAAATGTTTTTGCTGTGGCAGCAATAGAGAAACGCTCCCAGCAGAAACACTGATATATTTACCTGAGAAGTCGAGCTGGTAGTTGAACCTTCCTGTGCTGAATGTCATTGTACCTGTGCTGTTCTGACGGTACTGCATCTCAATGTCCTGACTGGAGACAGTGCAGCTGCTCCATCCACTGCCCTATACACAACCAAGCAGTGAAAACCAACACACGTATTTACTGTAAAGAAGCTGCATTCGATGTTTTAGTTCAGTGTCACAATGGAAGTCTGAACAGATTTCTGGGGCAAATGATGTAAACTGCAGTTCAAAAGAGCATTGCTTGAAAGTGTTAAATAAAATACATGAATTAATTGAAAATGCCACAAATCATTCTTTGTGTGATTCCTTAGTAGATCCACTTTTTTATGTCTGAAAAAACATCTGTGAATGTATAAGTTCTTTGTTGATGAACACTTTGATGATAAAACTTTCAAGTTTTAAAGTTTTTTTTGCTCATTTAAGAATACTTTTTGTATATGTGTAATACATTTTATAAATTAGTTTAACGTTTCCCAAAACCTGAAATAGATTGAGTGGTTTGGATAATGGAGTTTAAAGTTCATCACATAAGAGGGTTATCAAACATAACAAACAAACGAACCACTGAAGAACCACTATTGTGAATGAGATGTGTGAATATTTTTTTTGTGCTATTTGAATAATCAGAGATCACAACGCTCTTAAGATTTTAGATCTATTTCATTTTTTCCTGTCACATCAACTTAGTGCAATATACTTGCATGTACAATGTATAAGCACAGATCAGGGAAATTTTCTCTTCAGTGCTACATCAAAGAGGCAAACAATGGTGTAGATATACAGAAGAGTGTCAGACTGGTAAACACTGTTTTTTTCAAAAACGCTTAGTGTGATTTTCCTGTGTACTCTGTGTCTGCATTGTTGCAGTGTAGCATCCAGCAGTAGTCAGCATCATACTCTCATTCCAAAAACCTGTATAGTGATGCTCCATTGACTGGATGGGCTGGTGAAAATGTTCTCATTGCTCATCACTCACCATTTCTACATTTTCTGGAAAGAACTTTAGATGGGAGTGCAAGAAGTAGATTTTCAATGACCTGCAACATCCCAGTTTATGAATCAAGCAACTTGTATGCAGGACTTTTCAGAGCCACCTGAATTCATTCCAGATTCAAATATAATACAGCATATCATTAGCCTCATCAAAAAAAATGTACATGCTAAGGAAAAATTAAACACTTTTCTGAGCACACACTAAGTCCCCAGGGATTGACTCCCGATCCAGAAATCCTGCCCGGGACTCAGAAACAACATCCACTCAGCAGATCAGCCTCACCTGTCTAATGAGTATAAAACAGGAAAGTAATGGACTCGAAGTTGTATTGTTTGCACTTGTTAATGTACTGAGTGTGTTTGTTCTTTTTTTGACCAAGGTTTTGCCTTTCAGAACCTGCCTTTGCCTTTACAAGTTTTGTGTGCATACCAGTTCAGCGGTTCTTAATGTGATGGTTCATTAAACTTCTTCTATAAGAACCATCCATTAAAAATTATTTAGGGAACTATATGTTTATCTTTCTATGACATAACAATGTACAATCAGCCTTTTCTGTATAACAAAAATGCCTTCTTTTATTTTAATATTTTAATATGAATTCTTCTGAGGATATACCTTCCTCCTGAAGACTATTTATGATATGTTCTAGCCATTAGTTAATGTGAGCCTTGATTTAATAGCCATTTAAGACACGACATGAAATAAAAAAATTTAATATAATAGATGAATTTAAATGTCATATATTTTTTTAAATAACATTTTTGTTATTGCAGAAGGTGCCAAGACAAAATATTTTACTTACTTTAACATAGTCTTTCCAGCTGCCGTCCATGTCTTTGAACTGCCAGCGACCTTGAGACAGAGCACTGGGGAAATAAAAGTTCACAGTGACCAACAAATTACCCACTTCTAGGAAGAATTAACTTTGGTGTGTGTGTGTGTGTGCGTGTGTGTGTGCGTGCGTGCGTGAGTGCGTGTGTGCGTGCGTGCGTGCGTGCGTGCGTGCGTGTGTGTGTCTATAGATTCACACCTGCTATAATGCTGATGTCCACTGTCTGTCCTCCTGATGCATCGCTTTGTTCTGAAAGTATTATTCATCTGATACATCGCTGTGGCAAAACAAATAAAATGAATGTATAAAATTACTTTCTTGAATTTACTTTAAATGTTTTCATGATTTGCTTGATGCTAAAATAAACACAGCTGTAAAAGATATATAAAATCAGACACAATGTGCTTATACAATGTAATTCATTTCATTCTTGTGCATATACATTTAGATTTACATTTATTCATTTGGCTGACGCTTTTGTCCAAATCGACTTCCAGGTACAGGAACATTTAAGACCATGGGAACCAAGTAAACATAATGGTTTATTGTGTTGAATGAATTGGAATCAATGTGTAACACTCACCACTAAAATCAAGTGTGTAAGAGTATTGACCAGCTGTAAAACTCAGCTGACCCAGTGGATTGAGCTGATACCGCTTCTCTATGTCCACACTGTCCAGGGAACAACCCTGCAGAAAATATTTGCACAATGAACAACATAACCTATATTATTTCTTAAAATACATAATTTTTCATATACTTTTAAACCCTATCTCTGTGGCCACAGTAGTCTTTTTTAAATCAATATTTTTCTTGATGTATTTGTGTTTTTCATTGATTTCATTGTTTAAGCCCTTTTGTCTTAGAGGTTTGTAGTTGTTTGTTTGCTTGTTTGTTTTTGTTTGTTTGGTTGTTTGTTTGATCTTTCCCCATATTTGTTGTCTGTTATTTGTACAAATGTGCAAATATTTGCTTTAGAATGCACATATTTATAGTTATGCATAACTATTTATTTATAACATTAACTATGTATAACTACTGTCTTTAGTAGCTTATGTGGAGAAACTTGAAGGGAATTTACTCACTGGTTTCCGATATTCTGTCCAGAGACCTTCTTCACCCATAAACTCCCAGGTAACTGGAGTGGGTGGATTTATGGATAGTGGGGTCAGGGGAAGTGATGCAAATGTCAGTGAACTGCAAGCACACAAAAATATTAAGCTTTTTACAATGTTTTTATCCATTTTACTGAAAGAAACATTTATTATATTTTTTGACAAATGCATAGATGCTTCTGAATTAATTTTCAGTGCAATATAAAAGCTAATAATTTCACATCTGTTCATAAAATCATTAATTCTGCCTTAATTCTGTACTTTTGGCAACTTCTGTACCTGCTGTTTGTTGAAATTATGGAGTTAAACTTTGGCCGCCTCCTCACTTTCCTGCTCACAGAAGTGAACTGATTGGTTTGGGTCATGGCTATACAACATAGCAAATGAAAAAATGCCAAAATTAAAATTTCCTCGCTGGTGGAACAAAATCTCCATAATGTATGAAGTTCCTTCTTCTGCAGTGTTACTAGTTTAATTCCAACAATGCCAAGCTAAAATTTAATATGTTCATTGTCTTGTTAATTATCATTGTTTTAATATAAAATTATATTAATTCATATTGTTATAATGTTATTCCTTAATACACATATTGTTATATCAATAGTTATAAAATTGAACAAGAATTACCAGAGAAGTCCATTGTGTATGCAGTGTTTCCTACTGTAAACTGAAATGAGGCTCTGGGGTTAGTGTTGTATCGCTGCTCCAGGTCTTGGCTGTTTACCGAAGATGTGCTGTAACTCGTTCCCTGTGAAAGTGGAAGGTTAGGACTGTCAGTAAAGTTCTCCCTGACACACATTTAGTCTAACTCTGGTCTAAATTCAATAAAGTAAAACCATTTGTTTGCCTTATAATCTATAATCAATGTAAGAAATTAAAAGCAAAATATGTCATTGATATGCCATACTGATATTGTAGAATGTTGATTCATGCAAATGAGCCCTCTAACCAATCTCAGCATTACTGATGTGGTCATGTTGTGAGCAATTCCAATGTCCAGGTGAATGCTGTGGTAATGATGTATGAATATTGTTTTCCGGCTTGGATAAATGTTGAGGGAAATAATGGAGACTGACTCCAAGATTTGTTTATGCTCGAAATGGGCAGCAGCCCATAGATTTAATAAAGCTCTTAAAATAACTCAAAAGCAGCGTGCCCCCAACTAACGTAGCACACATTTAGGCATTAGCAACCAAAAGCGCGTTCAGTCATCCTCCCCAAAACCCACACAAAATATCCTAAAATACCTCATAACACACATACACCCCAATAATCCCCCAAATAAACACAACAAACACAATAAACCTCCCAAAACGGATGCCCCCCTAAGCCTCAGCTCCGTTACAATATGTTCATGTAAACCAAAAAATTTATCATTTAATATAATTCTGCAATCACAATGCATATATTTGCAACACTGCTACCTTCCCAATATTGGTCAGTTTTCAATTGGTGGAGCAGTTTTGGTATATGCCAGATTATAATATCTTACATTAGAATTTTTTGTTTTTAACTTTGATGCATAATTAGCACGATTTGCTCACCTGTGATCCATATTCACACCAGTGAGTGGTGTCTTTATAGTACCACCCTAGTTCTTGACTCTGGTTTTGTGATAGAAATGTTTGCCGTCTCACAGCAAGTCCAGCTAAAGGCCCCCTTACTGTCATGGCATCAAAGTCAATGTAAAGGGACCTGTTGAGTAGATGAGAAGTAACTGAGTAATTCTATGAATAAAAACATGACCATGTAGAAAGCAACAATTAAGTGTTAAATACAAAATCACCCCAAAGAGGTATGAATGGTCATCCCTCTTGCTCCTGGTTGGCAGTAGTGAGACTCAATTACATGATCATTACAGATCTGCGACCACTGTTGTCCATTAAACAGCTGCCACTCAAAAAAGTTTCCTGTGAAAAGATTAAAGCCTAATATTCTTCATTCTTTACATCAATCAGCCATAACATAAACACCACCTGCCTAATATTGCGTAAGTCCTCTTCACACCACTGAAACAGCACTGACTGTGGTGCACCGTGTTCTGATGCCTTTCTATGAGAGTCAGCATTCACTTCTTATACCACTGTAGCTCTTCTGCAGTACCGGACCAGACAGGCTAGCATCAGTAAGCCTTATGTGCTCATGACCATGCTGCCAATTCACTGGTTGTCCTTTCTTGGATCTCTTTTGGTAGATACTAACTAATGCAGACCTGAAACAATCCATAGCACCTGCTGTTTTGTAAACTCAATAAGTGTCTCAGATCCTTATGCTCACCCACTTTTCCTGCTTCCAGCACATCAACATTAAGAACTGCCTCGGCCAGATTAAAACCACTGACTGGTGAAGCTGATTGAAGCTGCTCTTGTCCAACTGTGTTATGTATTGGGCAGAAAGTAAATAGACAGCCCTTAAAGTAGCTTAAGATGTGTTGAAAGCAGAAAAAAAGGGAAAATGACTATGAGTGACAACCAAAGGCTGATTGGGGAGTGAAGGCTAGCCTGTCAGGTCTGATTCCAAATAAGAGCTACTGTATCACAAAAAAACAATGCTGACGCTGACAGAAAGTCAGAAAACACAGTGCACCACAGTCAGGACTGTTTTAATTGCATGAGGGAGATGTACAAAATATTAGGTGTACGAGTTAAATGTCATGGCTGACCTGTGTGTCTGTTTTGTATTTACCTGAAGCACTAACTCCATGTGGAATTATTGTTGCTATTGACTCGTCGGTCTGTAAAAAGAAAATAACTTTGAACCTTTTGCCATTTTAAATCATTTGCTCCAGTAAATGCAGGGAGAAATTAGCTTGTCTGTATCTTACTCTACACACTTACTAAAATAATACACTACTACAAATCAGTAGCAATCAGATATGTATATAAAAACAGTCCACTTACCATATTCGTGTCATACGTGTTTTGGAACACTGAACCGTCAGAGCAAACAAAACATGTAAAGAGGAAGCACAGAGGAGCAGCAATCACACCACAAATCTTTCACTTATTCTGGCTTATTCAGAACATATAATAATTACAGCTGTTGTAGCTAATGTCTATGTTTAAACGCTGATTATATTTTAGCAGTTGACACACTTACTTGTGGAAAGCAGTGAGCAGGACACAGCACAGATCAAGGTGAGGTTTACTTTCACTTTCCTTTCTTGGCCTTCTCAATTCAGCTAAACTAGGAACTAGGGAATTTCTTCAGAAACACATGGTACAGACATTGGAATGAGACATTACAGAGTAGTTCTTACACTACAAGTCCTTTCATATTCTTAAATCAAATTAAATATGTATACATATAATATATAATTACATTTAAATTTATTTCAACATGACTAGGCTTTACTGGTTTGTGCTTGTCCTGCAACAAAACATAATATTCAATATAAAAAAATATTTTTTATTATTACACTCTGTTAACCTCTTAGGGATAAATTCGTCTCCACATTTTGCCCATCTAAAGCAATGCAATACACATGCACAGCTGTGATAGTGGTGGTTAGGTGCCTTGCTCAGGAGCAATTCCACCATGTGTGTAGACAGAGGTGAAGGCACTGTTCATTCCCTCTCACTGCTCACATTTTTTCAGACGGGTTTAAGGAATCGAACCTATTCGGTCACAAATCCACTTCTGTAGAGTTTTAGGCCATGGCAAAGGTAATACAACAATTGTTTGTAATGTGAGACAGTAGAACAAAAAAATATAGCTGCCCCACAGTGATATGATTTTCCACTGAAGCGTGGTGGTTATGGAAAAGAACAGTGTCAATGAATATACATGTCTGATATGGAGCAGATGTATTTTTTCATGTACTTCTTTAAACAGAAGAAAAAAATATTGCATAAGCAGATAATATGTATAATGTCTTATGCAAACGTTTGGGCACCCCTTGATAAATAACAGATTTTGTGATTTTGTCATTTAAAAGATGTTAACACTCTAGTCACTCTAGCACATGGAAAAAATGCACAATATTTTCAGCAAACATTGATGCATAGTTACTTTTTATGCCATAAATTGAACAAAAATAAAAAAACATTATTATAGCACTGTGCAAAAGTTTGGACACTTGTGGACACTCAACAACCATGGGTTCCTCTAATCAGAGAAGGCTACAAGAGCAGTTACCACAGCTTGCAGTTAACACAGAAAGAAATGTATTTAAGAGATGACCCTTCAGGGGAACTGTGGAGGTCCAGATGAGATCAGGAAGACCAAGAAAATACTCTTTGACTGAACTGCTCTTTTGCTGGTCAGAAAGACTTGCACAGACAAGACATTCATGGAAGAGTCAGCAGAAGAAAACCTTACCTGCATCCCCATCATAAAATCCAACATCAAAAGTATGCAAAGGAACATCTATAGTAGCCTGATGCTTTTTAGAAACAAGTACTATGGACTGATGAAGTTAAAATAGAACTCTTTGGCCACAAAGTCATGTTTGAAGAAAAAAAGGAGCATTTCATGAAAAGAACACCTTGCCAATCATTAAGCATGGGGGTGGATCTATCATACTTTGATGTTGTGTTGCAGCCAGTGGCACAGGAAACATTGTACAGGTGGAAGGAAGAATGGATTCCACTAAATACCAGCAAATTCTGGAAGCAAACTTCACGTCATCTGTAGAAAAGCTGAAGCTGGAAAGAGGATGGTTTCTACAACAGGACAATGATTCTAAATAGACCTTGAAATCCACCATGGACGACCTCAAGAGACACAAGCTGAAAGTTTTTGGAATGGCCATCACAGTCTCTTGATTTAAACAGTAGATCTTAAAAAGAGCTGTGAATGCAAGACGACCAAAGGATATTACAGAACTAGAAGCCTTTTGCAAGAAAGAATGGGAGAAAATCCCAAGTACAAGAACTGAAAGACTTTTAGTAGACATTTCACTTACACCACCTTTACCATTACTTTTATACTGGTAGAATTTACCACCCAAGAACTTGCATCCCTAATAATAAAAGAAATATTTTGAAAAAAAAATCAATGATCACTGTCATGTGTTTAATTCTTTGTTAAATGTTTTCATTGTATTTATTTTTGCATTGTTTTGCTTGACCCCTCAAGATGCATGTTTAATACCAAAGAGTATGAAAGTGCAGATATACAGTATTGTTGGTTACTGAAAGGAGTAGTATGTAGATGTTTTAAAAACTCACTTAAAAGAAAATATACTTAAATGAAATAAAAAAAAACAACTAGATTTAAACATACATACAGAATACTATAGTAAAATGTAGACTTTTTACCAAATAAGTGAACAGGTATTTTGGTGATGCAGTGACTAGAATGAATTATGTGCAGGTTAATTTTACACCCATTAATATGACTCGATGTTTTAATAAAGAAAAATTCAAATGCACAAAAATCACAAAGCACTGAGATACTAAATGAGAATGTAAGGTTATGTTCATTGATCCATCCATTTTCCACACTGCTTTATTCATTTCTAGTAGCAGGGAAGCTGGGGCCTATCCCAGCAGACTACGGGGCGAGGCAGGGTACATCCAGGACAGGAGGCCAACCCATTGCAGGTTTTAATCCTTTTGTTTTGTAAATGAATGGCCTCTCAGGAATTAGGGCACTGGTCTCACTAGGTCTTCCATATATACTTTAATATAAATAAATGCAATGATTTCATTACCCTACATCCATTTCACAAACCAGCATTTTTGTACTTCTGTATTTTTATTCTTTGAATCTGTTTTGCTTTTTATGCTCTACACACAAACATTGTCGGTCAAGTTAGATGCTGGAAGGTCCATAGTTCAGATGAAATCATCCACTGAATGTAATAAAATGAATATAAAATGCTAGTGCTCAGTGTGAGAAACAATAAAGCAGTGTGGGTACTGAACTAAGAGAATGGAACACAGAGAGTGAGAAAAATGAACCTAAATAAAAATAGGTTTCTCTGACTATCTCACTTTTTCTTTGGAAGCCTCTTCCTCTGTATACTCCTCATTTCACCACCATGTTTCCTTGTCTTTTTTTGTTCCCAATCTCACATCAAGCACTTTTCTGGCTTTCTCCCTTTCCACTTCTGGAGTAGCTAGCTAGTAATCTGGCAACTATTTACCATCCCTTCAATTTCACCCTTTTCACCTTCAAACCACTCAACATATTCCTCCTTCAGAATATCCTCTACCCCATTTTTCTTTCCATCCACACCATGAAAAAACAATTTGAACCCATCTCTGGTACTCTTAAACTCCCCTTCCATCTGGTCAGTTGCACACACAATATAACCTTTCTTTTGTCCATCATACCAGTTAGCTCTGTTATGTTGTTGTCTGCATCATGAATTGGCAAAAAAATGTATACACTGAATGCCTTTCCTGACAAAACCCTCACCATTAATCTAAGCTGGCACAGAGAAATTCGCTGGTTTGTACGTTTTTAAAAAACAAATGACACACATTTTAGTTTGGTAGCCTGTTAAGAAAGGTTATTTGATGCAGTGGTATGTGATGGCTTTAATAATAATTTAGTAAATTACAGCTATTACAACTATAAAAATACTTGATGATGAACTTGAGGTTAAGTATTTTGCACCCCAGGTTATAGCTAACTTATCATACTGGACAAAGTTCAGCATGCATATTTTTGTGTTACACCTAGCTGTGTACACAGTAGACTTTAGCCTTAAAAATGTCAAGGATATCAGCAGACAATGCAGAATATCTACTATTCCAATGCAATCTAGCATTTTCCCTGGTCCATTCATTACAAAATATTATTAGGAAATAGTTAACACAATCTGAAAATCAACTGTTTCTTTGTATTTGTTATTTGGTAAAAAAAAAAGACACAAGGTGTTTGTCTAACAGAATGATTTTATCCAGAAATATTTGCTATTCTTTAATATGGATAGCTTGATTTGTCAAAACATCACACTTATTCAGATTGTTTAAGGAGCTCATTTGTACTGCAAATGCCAATATCACAAAAATAAGTATTATTGTAGTCAGTATTGTAATATTGTAACCCATTGACACATCATTGATTTCCAAGCACCATGTTAGTGAAAAAGACGTCTTAGCCGTACAGATTAGCCTGTGCGTATATAAATCACCTGAGATTGTTTATAAATGGCAGATTTAAAATTGGACATCACGTTCAAGTTCATGCTAAACAGAATAAAACTAAACTCCATCCAAAATAACAATCTTTACAATATATGTATCATAAAGAATTTGTACACAAAGAAGTTTGGTGCTAGTTGAAACCTGCAATGAATGGCCATCACTGATTCACACGCTGGACACTGCGGCTGGAGAATGTTTTCATGTTGGTTTGGGTCATCCCTGATGGAGAAAAAGGCCCAAAATTATAATCTAAAGTTGTCCTTATCACACATCAAAAGTACTAACATTGTAATATGTAACATGCAATATATTAAACACTTTGTCATTTTTAATAGTTTTAAGTATATTTATTGACATACTTGTGAAGTCTATAGTGTATGGATCTCCATTTATAGTAAAGTTCATTGAACCTTGTGGATTCCGCTGGTATTCTGCTTCAATGTCTGCACTGGATACTGAACAGGCACCCTATATATATATAGAGAGAGATAGACAGAGACAGATAGATAGATGGATAGATGAATGGAAGGTTAGAAAGAAAGATTAATGGATGGATGGATGCATGTCCAAAAAGAAAAAACATGGAAAATTTGAGATTTGCTTGTATAGTCCATTGTATATAGTTCTATATCTATTTGCAAAAAACACTCTCTGTTTGTGGTGTATTATGGTGTATATATTGTTGATTTTCTACATCAACAAATGGTGAACATAAGTACACATTCAAGACATGTCAATATAACATTTTCTGCAAATTTTGCATGATTTATTTTTATTTTTGTCACTTTAAAATGTCAAATGTCTTTTGTCTTTCTGTTTAGTGTATGTATATAATTCGTTTCTTTATATCTCCCTTTTGTTTTAAAGTATATGTATAGTTATTATATTTAGTTTTTGTAGTTTATATTTTATCTCTTTTTTCTTTACAAATGCACCAGGGTGGGGGGCTGCGTGAAACGCTATTTCAATACACCGTGTACTGTGTATACTGCTGTATTGACAATAAAAACCTCTTGAATCTTGAATCTAAGTCTAACAATTTGGGGAAAAATAAAACAATGTGCTATAACATTTACAAAGCTTATGTTTGATTTTATGTTAAAAGCTAAATAGTAACTATTACATTAAAAGCAGATTGTAGAGGGTGTGTGTGTGTGTGTATGTGCAAGCCCCTTACTCGTTGTCTGAAATTGTGCCAGCGTCCACTCTGACCACTGAACTGCCAAAGTGGGGTTTTCTTTAGTAAAGAAATGTTCTTAAAAGCATTTGTCACGGCACCAATTCTGTAAAGAGAACATATTACACAATCTGTTTCTTAACATCACTGTTATATTGCAGACTCTCTGTTAATGTACAGTATGTAGATTCCTTTTGAATGAATGGTATAAAATACATTGTTAGATCTTATTTTCTGACTGTATTATCTTATACTGCAACCTTTTGGGCAGAATATCTTACTATAGCTGTGCTAGGGAATTACTCTTTTTTATCAGAATCATTTGTTTTTGATGTAATGATTGAGAAGTTCTGTAAACAAACCCACCCTCCTTGTGAGGATTCATATTTTGGACGCCTCCTGATCCGCCTCCTGTGGCCAGTGGACACGTTTATCTGACACATATCTGGTAAAACACACACACACACACACACACACACACCCAAGATACCAGGCCTGGTTAATAGACTACTGCCTTTTTCTTTACACCACTTTACTTCTGCTTTCTTTTCTCCACTCAGACATACCTTTAAATCTAATCTCATAAGTGGTTGAGTCGATGATGAACTGAACTGTTCCTCGTCTGTTCTTCTGGAACTCTCTCTCCAGCTGGGAACTACTGACAGAACTGGCTTTTCCTTTTGAATCCTGAAAATATACTCATAATGTGTGTGTACTTTAACCACTCCTTCTCCCAGAGACAAAACAGTTTTTCAAAAACTCGGTCCTGGAGCATGACTAACCCATACATGTTAGTGTTTTTACCTGCTCTAAAGCACATTTCAGCTCAGAAACAGTTTGTTAATTCTATTTTATCCAACATAGCAACAGTGAAACATTTAAACTTTGATCATTTCAGTGAGTCTTTGTCCCCTAACTTATTACAATCAATATCAGAGTAGCTAATGTGTTTGCATGTCCATAGAGTCATAAAATAGATTAAAATGTTGAATTATAGCAAAGAAAATATGCAGTTATGTGCTGCTTATTGTGGATGAACTGTGAGTTTTTGAACAAACATGCTTACTCTTTCAGATCCCAAATTAAATCCATTAAATGATTAGGTGTGTATTAGGAAAAGGAAGGAAATAAAATAAATTATTTAAATATATATAAATCCTGTTTAGAAGTACTAACTCATGAAGTAACTCATAAAAATCATTACAATTAAATCTTTTGCTTTTGCTTTAACTCTCAGTTATCTTTGTGTTGGAGAGACTTACCTTCTGCCCATACTGGTACCAGCCATGGTTGCCACGGTAATGCCACAGCCACTCACTCTGACGGGAGCCTTTGCGTCTCACCCGCAAGTTAGTCTTCTTCAGAATGCGCATTTTAGTGAAGTCGATTGAGAGAGCACTACACATGAGAATTATGTGTTTTTTTTTAGCACAGTGGTAATATTTCAATGCCATTTATTAATTAAATGCCCTGAAGTAACTGTCTGGCTTTCTATATAAAATAAGTGAATTTTAAAATTAACTCTTGATTTACCAGTTCATGTGAACTGGATTTGGAACTAAACTAAAATGCCCCCATTGTGGGTTCCTGAAATCTTCTACATTTATACTGACAGTGAGAAACAATTATTCTGTTAATCCAAAGCACCATAAGACTGGGAGACCTACCCACAAGGTGTATTGTAGATACTGATGCCTTTAGTGTTGGGCCGTGAGTACTGAGCCTCCAGGATGTAGTCATGGGCTACGTCTTTCCAGCCTTTTCCCAGATCCAACTGCCATTTGTAGGACTTGCTACCAACCCCTTCACTATCTGTAAAGTGTTAAACGATCACAATCATACACTAAATTTGCCAACAGATATCACAATGCAAAATGTTTTCTGACACATAGTTTAAACAAAATTTCTGCCAGAACGTTCCACTGGTTTGCAGTACTGTTACTACAGCAAATATTATATAGGCGAAAAGACTTGCTGTGCTAGTAATAGTTTCTTACGTTTAGTTGTAATTAATTCTTTACAGACACTGAACTAAATAGTTGCTCAGTCCTTCAGGACCATCTGAGTTGGGAATTAGGCAGATATGATTCAACCTGCAGGATAAAAACGTAAGACTATACTAAGAGTTAACAATTACTTGGATGTTACTGTTGCATACACTTTGCTATTTGTTATTCATTACTATCACTGTTCTGTTTGACAGGTTTCCTATAAAAATACAAATATTGTTTCCCCACCTTTAGGGGACTTACAAGGGATGTAAAAATTTGAGGAGCTGTGGGTTGAGCTGGCATGGGAGAGCAACTCAGAGGAGGAGCCCATCCTCTCTTCCAGAGTCTCACTCTTTTAACATGGTCTAATTTAATGTTCGGGTTTAATTTCTCATTTTTGTTTCATGTTAAATCTCAGTTTTTATCCTGTCCCAGATTTTGTTTCTAGTCCTGTACTTGTTTTAGTTTCTATCAAAGTCTTTTCTTCATATCAGTCCTTGTCACCAGTATTTTCTGCTAAATCTGTGTCTCAGGCTTGGTTATTACAGTCTCTCCAGTTTCATATTTGTAGTGTCTGTCAGTCCTTGTTCTGTTCTTGTTTCCTGTCCAGGTCTTGGTCATGCCCTGAGTTTTGTCTTGTGCTCAGTTTAGGTGTAAAGCACATCTTGTATGGGTCTTTCATTGTTGTGGTTTTGTCACAATCAGAGTTATTGCTTTGTCATCTGTCAATGTCCTTAGTAGGATCTCTGGCTTTTGGTCCTTGTTTAGAGTTTTCATCTTGTCTTAGTCCATGTCTTATTCATGGTCTGTTTTGTAAGTCTAGTTCTGCGTCTCTGTCTGTTTTTGTGTTTTCTCATGCCCAGTCCTTGGTTCGACTGCCTCCCTGAGCCAATTCCAGCATTTTATGTGTTAGCGCCTCAGGAATGGGGTTTTGTGGGGGTTCTGTCACTGCATCACTATGCCCTGTGTTCAGGTCCTGTCTTGTTTTTATGTCATAATCGTATCTTTGCCCTGCCCTCTCATAAGTCTGTTCATCTGCTCCTCATTTATGTCTCCTCCTGTTCCCACATGTGCCTTGTCTAATTTTTGTATTTATACCATTGTGTTTGACCATGTCAGATCTGTTTTTTTCAGACTTAATGCTTGTTATTTTCAATGTTTCATTCTGATGGTCGACAATAATCTATGTATCCTTAGTGTATGTTCAGTGTAAGTTCAGCCTAAACTTGCTTAACCTGAATAGTTCCTTGTGCCTACAAACCTATTACCTCTACATAATTATAATTTTTTTCTATTTGTTTGAACATTTTTTTAAACAATTTTGATGTATCATGTATAGCAAACTGGCATTTTCATATTATGCAAAAAACAGAAAATGAAGATACAACGTTTTGTTCTAGCAGCAGAAGTAAGTATGTCCTTAATGACAATATATACTTATGAAATAAGAATTACACTATTTTTCTGTTTATTTTTTACAAAGTTCTACTTGTACTTGTAATGCCTGTAGGGTGTACACATGTGCTCGCAACAAGTCCTACCATCAGATGAGGAGCTCCTGCTCCGTTCCCTGTGACCCCACCTCTTCTTGCCATTACTCCTCCACCCACGACTGTCCTGGCCTGAGGACTGGCTAGAGTCCTGGGTGTGTTTGAGGCGACATGAATTGCCGTAACGACAGAAGCCATTCAGGAAGTACTTGCACACATGTAGGTCACGACACTGCTTTCCATAGCGACAGTGGCCATCATTGTAGTACTGGCAGACTTGCTGCTTGATGACAGAACAAATAAGATCTTTAATAACAAGTACCAATGAACATGTCAAATCAGCAGGTATTATGTTATTTTCAGTACAAAAAAAAACTATAAAAACGATTGTGGTAACTGACCATGTACACATACACAGGTTAATACTGGAGTATATACTCCTTTAATATTGTCATATGGGATACTACAAATAAAACTTTCTCCATGATATGAACAATCATATCAAACATCTTATCTGAAAAATAACTGTGTATAAGAACTGACCCTGTTTGGTGTTAGACCCTTTTCACTGTCTGTGCTTGACTGAGAGTCTGTGTCTGTATCGCTGAAGTCCGAAGAGCTGTCATCTAGAAAAGGAAAATACATTCAGCTGCAGCATTAGTAGTTACATTAGTAGTTTTTAAAAGAGCATGGTCAATAAGATACAGGTTCACAAAAATAGTTTCAGCCTTCTCTTTGCTAAGAACCAAAAGTAAAAGAAGCTAAATACTTCCTCTTGGCAGCTGAAGTTATGGTGAGGCTGTGGTTAGGTGTGGCTGTGAAAGGCAAAGGTAATAACCACACAAAGACAGGAAAATACTCAACAGCTGTTTCTGGTGGTTTAACACCTGCATCTATTAAGCACAATCTAGCTTGAAAATTCAACATCAACAGAATCCTACTGATGGATTGAAAAAGGAACAGTGAAAAAAATGGATTGTACTACACTGTACACTCTGATCAGCCATAATATTAATACTTCCTCATACTTCCTCGTGCTGCCAAAATTGGAGACTACACATACTAGCCACTGTTCCCATGTACACATAAGAATTGGTTCACCAGTTGCCCTTCCTTGGATAACTTTTATTAGGTACTAACTACAGGAGAATTTTATTTCTATAGCTCGTTTAACAACAGACATTGCCACAATGCAGCATTATAGGTTCCAGGTCCGAGCCCCTACTGAGGAAGCTAAAGGCGACAGAGGAAAGGAAAAACTCCCTAAACTGTAGGAAGAACACTTGGGAAAAACCAAGACTCAGAAGGGGAACCCATCCTCTTCTGGTCGACACCAGATAGTAATAACAGACCAAAAAATAAAAACAAAGAAATAACAATAAAAGTAATTATAATTTTAGTTTAAAAAGATGTGTGCAGGTGGGCTTCACTCATGATCTGGTTCTGCCTGTATGGGCTCTCCTCAGTAG
This sequence comes from Lepidarchus adonis, assembly GCA_037576955.1. NCBI lineage: Eukaryota > Metazoa > Chordata > Actinopteri > Characiformes > Lepidarchidae > Lepidarchus > Lepidarchus adonis. The sequence goes on along the minus strand of JBBIGC010000125.1, from coordinate 24,060,883 downwards.
GAGTGAGTGGGGTCCAGCTGTAAAAATTTCAACCAGAAGTGGAAAATCAAGATTGGTCTGTGTCAGCATAGTCCAGGCAGTCGAAAGTAAAAGGATCACTGGTATCAGAGTTATGCAGAGTTCAGCACACCCAGTTGTGTAGCAATCACAATAAAGACCCTGTGAAAGTTACTCAGATCCTTAACGTTGCCCATTTTAATGGCATCCAACACATCAGTTGAAATTACTGTTCACTTTCTGTCTCATATATTCCATTGACATTGTAACAAGAAAATTGATGATTTAATTGAAAAATCAGTGCTATTCATTTTACGGATGAGTGGTGTTCATGTGGTTGACTGGTGTATACACCAAGATACATAAATGAAAAGCTCTTTAATAAGTGAAAAGGAGGGGATAAAAGATGAACCATTTAGCATGGGTACTACCTTCTATACACACAACACGTTTGGTGGATTTAGCATGAAAGCTGTGAAAACAAGAGCAATAAGTATCTTCAGTTATTTAAATGAGACATTGTCAGTATGTGTCTGCCAAGTGGAAAAGAGAAAAATGACAAAGTAAGCAAGACTTACCTTGTGCTTTTTCATTGTACGAAGCCATCGTTAGATCTGAAAGCAAGTCTGAACTAGTTTCGGTTTCACTTCATCATGGACAGATGACTAGAAAAGAAAACTTGATATGTCTGAATGTGTTCTATCAAGGTCTTCTCAATTTTCTTCTAACAAAGCGACATATTGTACAAACTAGATGTCTCTTCATTACTTATATCATCCACATATTTCATTAATGTCATCTTTTACAGCTCAGTAGGTTTTAAACATTTATGGCTATCCAAAGGTGAAATGTGTTAACTGTCAACACAATAAAGAACTGTGTCGATTAACACCCAAGAGGTTATTTTCTTTGCAGAGGCTTTGATAAGAAGTTAGTTGTTGCTTCCATTTTGCGTGTCAGATTTGTGTAATTCCTGTCTGTAATTACACTCTGCACTGTAACAATCAATACAGGCTACGTTATTTTACATAATTCGTGTACCTTTTAATAACAAAAACATGAACATAACTGAAATTATTTTTGACTGATTGACACTGAAGCTTGTCCAGACCTATAGGCTGTGTTTTAAGCAAAACGGCCAATTTGAGGCAACAGAAGCGAGGCAGTATTCCTTTACTGAAATGAGGTTTCCATCTAGTGGACAAATATTGTAACTGCAGAAAATGTCGATTTCTTTACGGGACTATCACGGAGGGTTTTCTCACTTTTATTATTATTATTATTATTATTATTATTATTATTATTATTATTATTATTATTATTATTATTATTATTATT
>JBBIGC010000125.1:24031319-24050620 GCA_037576955.1 Lepidarchus adonis | reverse complement strand
AGGAGCTTCCATTTCAGCAGAAAACTCCCTGTTCACCTCACTGTCTCCCTGTCAGTTATTTTCGAGTTTTATTTTTCTTTCTATAACTGATGTATCAAATCTTATTCAAAAATCTAAACCATCCACCTGTCAGCTCGACCCTCTCCCAACAGTGTTAGTTAAAGCTTGTCTCTCTTTATTGGCTCCTCTCATTACCAGTATTATCCACTCTTCCCTTAAAACTGGAACTGTTCTGTCATCCCTGAAATCTACTCCACATCTCAAAAAGACTGGTGCAGATCCCCATAACTTTGACAATCTTCGCCCCATATCAAACCTCCTTTTCATCTCTAAAATCCTTGAGAAAGTGGATGCCTCTCAGCTCCGCTCACACCTCAATAAATATGACTTTTATGAACAATTCCAGTCTGGTTTTCGCCCCAATCATAGTATCGAAACTGCTTTATTAAAGGTGACCAATTATCTTCTGATGGCAGCCGATTCTGGCCTTCTCACTATCCTCATCCTTCTCGATTTTAGTGCAGCATTCGATACAATTTCACACGATATCCTCCTGAACAGATTAACATCCATTGGCATTAGTCATACCCCCCTCGCCTGGTTCACTTCATATCTGTCAAACCGCACACAGTTTATCCAATTTAAATCCTACTCCTCAAAATTGTTTCCTGTTTCTGCAGGGGTGCCCCAGGGTTCAGTACTAGGGCCTCTCTTATTCATTATTTACATGCTCCCACTTGGTCATTTAATTAGAAAACACAACATTAATTTTCATTGTTATGCAGACAATACCCAGCTCTACATTTCTTCCAAACCCAATTCATCCCTACCACCTACCTCCCTCTCTGACTGTCTAATTTTCTGTTATTCATTCACTTAGAACAAACAAAGAAGAGCCGGGAGTGTTCTTGGAATCAAACTATGAGTACAAATTATTTTCTTCTAGTGTTTCTCACACTGTAGCTCAATAAGTTCAGTTAAGCAAGACTAATGATGCTCTCTTTCACCTAAAACCAGAAGGTTGACAGTGTTTAGTACTTAAGATATCAAGATATGCTTAGAAAAGCATATTGTGACTACAAATGATTTTTACAATAATGATAAGCATGATCATATTACCCATCTCTAGAATGCACAAACATTGCCAAGGTTTAAAGTCAGCGTTTGTTCTGCAGTGATTGGAATATATCAATAGTATACTTTAGATTCTTCAGGCATTAAATATTGAGGACATAGGAACGGCCAAACAGGTACGCCAAATGCAGTGGGAAGGTCTGGGATGTCCTACAGATTTATTGCCTCCTCCAAAATGACAGCATGGTTTTTCATCCTTGGAGAGGTAGTTGCCATCACACAAATCTCTTTAACAAACAATATTGCCACAGTCACTCCTTTTGGTAGGCACATCTTCAGGATCTGTTTCCTGTACAACACAGAAGATGGCAAAATTGTTTGAAGTAACATACTAGACTATGGCCTAAAACCACAAAGAAAATTGCCTTCCTTTTTTATTAAACTCTTGCCCACATGCTTTTTCATAATAATTAATACTTACAAGACTCTGTTTGAAACGTTCCTTGGGTTCCTCATCGCGAAACACAGGAAGGCCAGTATCTGTATTATGCTTGACAATACCAAAGGTCTATTAAATAAAACAAAGCTGTATTTTATTCAAACAGAAACAAAACCATGTGCTAAAAAAGAATTTAGGTTATTTTCACATAACTGAGCAAAGTTAAATATATACACTATATCACACCTCATTATCAAGTGTTTTTTAGGATGTCTTTCATTTCCTTCCCAAATGCTCCTTTTTGGTGTGTATTTTTGCTTTGAATTACACCACTTCAATGTTGAATGTTTTAATTCACAATCTTAAAAAGGACAGTTTAAGATTAAGGTAATGTTTTAAAAATGTCTTTCAGAACATACTGTATATCTTGAGAATTACAACAATAAAATTTGAAATTAGCTGACAAAGGATAAACAGATACACCTTTTTGATGGTATTGTAATGGTTCTCTTGGGAGACAGAGCCACTAATGACACACTCACACACAAGTAATGCCTTTTGAACCAGTAAGAACTGGCCAGGTTTTTATTGCTAGCTTTGACCAGTCTTTAGAAAGACTAACCTGTTACCGGTGCATTCCCTAGAAGCTAGGATACGCACAAGCATTTTTGAACCCATACAGTTATGCTTATAAGTTTACATGCCCTGACAGAATTTATGATTTCTTGGCCATTTGTCAGAGAATATGAATGATAACACAAAAACTTCATGGTTAGGATTTGGCTGAAGCCATTTATTGTCAAACAACTGTGTTTACTCATTTAAAGGTTTATATATCCTGGTGATTTGGCCTGATAACATGCACACAACTTGACACAAATGGGTTTGAATGGCTATTAAAGGAACCATCTTCACCTGTGATCTGTTTGTTTGTAATTAATGAGTGTATATAAAAGGTCAATGAGTTTCTGGACTGCTGACAGACCCTTGTATCTTTTATCCAGTGCTGCACAGAGGTTTTTTAGACTCTAAGTCATGTGGAAAGCAAAAAAATTGTCAATTGATCTGTGGGAAAAGGGAAAAAGTTGAACTCTATAAAACAGGAAAGGTATATAAGAAAATATCAAAGGAAATGAGAATGCCAACCAACAGTTTTCAAATTATTTCTTCTTTTAAAATGTAAAAGCTAACACTGCTTTACTGTTGAGAAAATAGAAAACATGGTTATACAACACAACACTAATTTGTTGGGTAATATTCCCCGTAAAACACTTCTGAATTGTTATGATATTAAAATGTCAAATAAGATGTCTTTACTTTTCCATGCATTACTGAAGATGGTTGAAACCCTTAAACATTTGCTCTTGGAGACCAGTGCACTGTCGTCTGAGCATGCATTAATGTCATGATAACCAAATAATTGTCTTACTAATGACAATGATGGGCCAATAAGAAATTATATTTTCAGTTTAATCACAAATTTATGTTTAAATTTATGTTTACACCTTCCAGATGTGATAAACAACTTCTATGCATTATCTGAGGCACAGTGCAATGTGGAAAGAAAGGTCGCCTCTCCTCCCATTGACCTGGTACTATGTGTGACCACAGCTGATGGGAGGAAAACTCTGAATGGAGTCAACCTAGGGAAAGCTTCTAGACAGTGTTCCTAGCAGAGTTTTCAGGGAATATGCAGAACAATTGGCAGATGTTTTCACCAACATCTTCAACATCTCTCTGTGCAGCATCATGGTACAGCTGCTTTAAGTTTGACCTTTGTTCCTGTGCCAGTGAAGTTTACAGTGAAACTTCCAGTTTACTTCCAGTCAAAGACTACCGTCCTGTTGCACTCACCATAAAGCATTCATCATAAAGAGCTTTGAGAGGCTGGGTCCTGGACTTCCTGACAGGGAGGCCTTAGTCAGTCAGGCTTGGAAACAGCACATTCAAACTGAACGCTGTTCTCAATCCACTGCTGTTCACTTTACTGACCCACAACTGTGCAGCAGAGCTTAAACCACATCATTAAGTTTGGCAATGATATTATCAATAAGAAGAACCAATCAGCATACAGGGAGGAGTTGCAGTTGTTAATGACTTGGTACAAAGTGTCTGAATGTGGACAAAACAAAAGAGATGGTTGTTGACTTTAGGATCACTACAAGGAGCCTTGAAAGTCAAAGGCACCAAACTCCTTGGTATTTACCTGACAGAGAATGTCCCCTGGTCCCTTAACACCAGCTTCATAACCAGGAAATCACCAGACCTCACCACGTTCTACAGAGGGACTATTGAGAGCATCCTCAGTAGCTGTCCTGTGTTCTGTTTTTATTTAACACTGTGGTCTTGGAGGGACATTGTTTTTTTTTTCACTGAGTACTAGGCAAATTGTAATCGATTGAAATGACAATAAAAGCCTATTTGACTTGACTTCTTATGTTTATATCTATGGGCTATATACATGATCTTTTCTCCTGTCCTTATTCATCAAAATGCCTATAGTGTTCTAGAACTGTGATTGACCTTGATACTAACTGTACACCTTAAATCAATATCTGTGATTGGTTAGAGGACTCATTTGCATATTGTAGCCATATATTGTGAATATGATTCAATTTTTTTTACAACTCATTTCTCTCTCTCTCTCTCTCTCTCTCTCTCATGCACCAATAGGAATCAGACAGTGCTGCACCAGTTCTGCTGCCCTGCCCCGGACGCTCCTGAGGCTGAGTTGCAGGCCTGTGTGCCCAGGTAAGAGCTGCTGCCTGCCTCCTCACCGACCCTGCTGTTACCCCAACACTCCCAGGCCTTCTATGGTTTACAGTGGTGCTAAGCAACACAACTGCCCCAGTTATGTCTGTCTTGAAGTGGTTGTTAGTCTTTTCATGCCAGTATCTCGCAGTCTTCCCTCCCCAACTGCTCTCCGTCCGCTGTGACCTTCAAATAAGATTAGTCAAGCCTGTCAAGAACTAGGAAAAATGTGCCACAAGAATGATTAAAATGTAAATAGCAAATCCCAGTGTACTGCCTACCATTGGAATGTAGGATAAGAGATACATTTCTATCCCAGAAGTGCATAAGTATATCTAGATAAAGACATGGTAAGATGGTGAAAGGCAACACCATAAAGCAAAATAGCATAACTGAGCGATTATAATAAAAGGGTTTGTGCAATCCATAATACGGAGCAAAAATTATTATTCTGCTAGTTATTAGCACTCAGATTGATTTACTTAGAATTGCTGGAAAAGAGGAAAACCTGCACCTGCAAGGTCTCATGAGTGTGCTAATGATTATAGTAGCACTGATCATGTATCTACAGTATATATAAAAAATATATATAAATTATGTGTATTTTACTCAACTAAAATAATTAATATAATTGAGAGCGACAGCCTTAGAGTCATTAGTTGACCAATTCCAATTAGCAAACAAAGGCTGGAACAACATAAGGTCATTAGAATGTAGAAAAAGGCATGGCCATTAAGTAAGTGTGGTAGTGTTTACAAGTGTTGTATCTTGATAAGGACATGGTAAGGTGCTGAAAGTTCAGATCAGTCAGCAGGGGATTGTCTCTCTTGGCAAACATTCAAGCCAAACTCAGATCAATATACAAAGAGGCAAACAGCAAAGTTGAGGGGTTTATTACAATAGAAATGACTGTAAAAGTCTTAATATAATTATAACAACAGTAGTTAGTTCACTTAGCCAAACAGTTTAATTTAATACACATCTAATCTCTGTTAACCCATCGTATACATACTGAATGAAATGTTTTTTTTTTTTAAAGAATGCAAGTAATCATTGCATATAGTAAAAGAATACACACTACAAATGACTAACAAATGCATGCACGTACGATTTTGCTCGAAGTGGAAAACGAAACTCATTAGTTCTTTAGTTTTGTGTCTAGCATTGCTGCATAGCTTCTCAAATTGCACTGACTGGAGAAAAAAAGGCATCAATAGTAATTAAGCAAATCGTTTGCCATGTTTGTTGTGCATGCAGGGTGTTTACAGAAGTTGGGCTTTGTCTAAGTGCTGAATTAAAAAGGAAGGGGAAAAAAATGGCAGAAACCAGCAAACAAAGCGAAGCTGTATTGATGGCTTGGGTACCCCCTGAGGTGCTGGTCATAATAAGTTGCAGTTAGAACGCAGCAGTAGCCCAAGAAGCAGCCTCTAAATCACAGCCTAAGCGCTGTAGAGGCCGGCCGTTATTGAATTAGTCTCAGAGAGGAGGCCAGAGAGGAATAGAGAAGAGCGATGTAATCGGCATTCTCTGATATCTTTGTCTTGGTCTCATGTGCCGCAGTGGAAGAAATGAAATACAGACTGTCAGAAAGGAAGGTGGTTGGGAAGGCAGAATGATGTATCAGAGAAAACTGGCCAAGAAACGAGAAAAGCTTGAAAACATCAGAGCAATTGATTCCGTTGAAGAGCCCAAATGAAGGCCACTATGATCCAGGATAAGAATATAGGGTCTGTGATAGATTACTGATCGAGCCACTGGGATCATTGCCCAGGGGGCTCTGTCTTCCAAGAGACAAGCTTAAAGATTGAGAGGCTGCTTTAAATTCCTCGGGCAACCTACTTTAGATTAATGAATAGTCTTAAATATGTTCAGATGACTAAACCAATAAAATACATCAAGGAATTAAATTTATTATTAGATCCCTAAAGTGTCAAATGGTTACTCTTACTTTTCCAGGTTTGTCAGATGACTTCTAAAAAATTAGAATATCATGAAAAATTCCAATATTTCTTCACATTCCTTTCAGAAAGTAAAATGCATATGTTCTATAGATTCATTACACATATAGTGAAATATTTCAAGTCTTTATTTCTATTATTTTGATGATTATGGCTTATAGGTAAGAAAACCCCAAATTCATTGTCCCAGAAAATATGAATATCACATTAAATCAATAAAATATTATTATTTTAAACAGAAATGTCAGGCTTCTGAAAAGCAGAGGCGAACAAAGTACCTAACTTCAGTACTTAATTAAAAGTGTGGATCCCACTAGTCAAATGTTACTCCTATACAAGTGAAAGTCATCGGAATTTACTTAAGTGAAAGTACTAAAGTAGTTGCTTCCAAAAATACTTAAGTATTAAAGGTACAAAAGTAAAATATTTATTGCAGGACCATTTTTGGCCATTATCTTACTCTGATGATGTCTTAAACTCTTAAACTGAATGGAATTGCATAGTCCAAGCATAGTTCCTTACCTTTCTCTTTCTTAGTTTTTTGGTGGGTAGTCAGTGTTGTACGTTTCTAATGAACAGTCCGATTTTGGTTTCATACTTGGTCCAGTTCCCTCACTCACTCCTGACCCAGACTAAGACAATTTAAAGGCAGGAAACCTTAGCAGGTGTTTATAAGCTGATTAGGGTGTGACACCATGACTTTCCAAACTTTTTCAGAATATTCAAAATTTCTGAGACAGTGAATTTTGTGTTTTATTAACCAAACGCCATACTCATTGAAATTCCAAGAAATAAAGGCTTGACATATTTCATGTGTAATGATATGAATTTCACTTTCTGTGAAATCTTTTCATATGTCTTGGTTTTGCTTGAATTTCAAAGAGAAGAAATTTCCATTCAGTTGATACAGAAAGAACTAACGTAGCGTAATTAATCTTGGTTTATACCCTTTACTCTATTAGGGTCGGATAGATACAACCAGTTATATGGATTTTAGCTACATGTGCCTCCTAATAGTTTGTTTCTCTTTTATTTCTCTTTTTTTCTATATCAAGTGAAGTGTTAAATGTGAAATAATAAAAGCAATGCCTTTATATTAAACATGCCATTAATAATATTGCTATATTAATAATAGTGTTTTTTGGTCTTTTGAAACTGATTAGACATCAGAAAATAAAGAAGAAAATATAAAGAAACATTTCTATTCTTTGGCCTTTCTTAAAACACTTAAAAATGTGGTCAATGATTCTATACAAAATTGACTGCCCAAGTTTTGTTGAGGGGTATTTCATCCACAACACTTTATGTAAGATTGTTTAAACCATTATGCACACCAACTCACCCAACAAATACAAGTGCCAACCAGTGTCAGCATAGTCCTCACCAATTTCCAAATCAAACTGACTCCCTTTGTCCCAACAATCCAACAAGCACAGAATTGTTGTGTTAGTGCTGGCTTGTCATTTTAAATAACAGTAAGGAATAGAATAAACATCCTTGACCAGATTAATGTCAATGCAGATCACACTTGAAGTTTTTTTTCTTGGCAGCAGAAATATTAATTAATCCTTAAAGGAGTTTTGAAGACACAGGAAAGCAGACCACTTCAAACAGAATGCTCAAGGCAGTCTGTGGGTTGCTGGTTGTAGTATGTTTGCTTTTTGGTTCATTTAAAAAAAACATTTTTTTCAATTTTTTTCTTTTCTTTTTACCTTGATGTACCAGGAAGTCGCTGTTCACACGCTCAGTGCATTCACAAACCTGCCACTTTCATTCTCTTCATATTTGACCTTACGTTCAATCTCTCATGCAGCTTGGTTTTAATGCTGCATATGTTTTTTCCATCGTTATTATGAATCACATCAGGTACAGATTTCCTTACTGCTTATTCATTCTCATACATGCCATGCTGCATTCGTCACAAAACCCCTCAGTAGTAGCCACTGTACTTGTCAAACATTTTTGTGTGGTTCATGACCAGCTCTGGGGGGGAATGGTAATCCTCCTGCTACATCCTGCATGCTGGCGGCTCTGTAGAGAGTAGTGGCTATTTGTCTGTGTTTCTGTGTACTGCTCACTTTGTCCCAAACACCAGCACTTAACACAACACACTGCAGCAAATAGTGAATACCCAACGGCAAGCATCAGTCATGTTTATTCCAGAGAAATGAAAACGCAAAAGAGAGTGGGAAACAAGTGCATTGTGGGAAAAATTGTAACACCGCTCTGAGACCTTTTGCCACTGATGGCTGGCAGCAACGGTCCGGCCTGCCTTGTTAAACGCGGTTCATTTGTGGTTCAGGAAGCTAGGCTCGGAAATCAAAAATCTGAAAATAGCGCTTTGTATGACAGAGGCGCTTCCGGATATCTGCCTAAACAAGGCCTCATTAGCATATAAAAGAGCCCCTCTATCACTTCTCCACACCCCACAATCTCTGCTCGAGAAATAATGAAGGCCCTTCATATTAGACCTGAGCAACGATCCAAACGATGCAGTCACTGATGGGCTGCTTTGCTCTGTCATGGAAATATCGTTTCGCCTCTAATTGTAGGAGGGGATATTAGTGAAGAGTTGAGCTTGCACATCTAGTAATGGCCTCTTTGTTAAGGGCTTTGTGTTTAGTTGGCTGCACGCTGACACTCCAGAAGGGCAATAGTGAGCTTGCAATTTTTACAATGAAAATAGTCAAAGACATATTGGTTCATTGCAGAGGTGTGCAATAAGCCTGAAAGAGTAAGTAAAGATTAGCTTCATCATATAGAAGGTCTACGGTCTCCTTCACCCCTAGAGGATGTATGCTCATTGGTGATTCTATTGTGTTATTAAGGTCTTCAGTTAATTCAATGAATGCTAAGGAATGCTCTCTATGTGCCCTTAGTTGGGGCCATTGGCAAAGATGACATTGGTGCAGACAAGTCTTACAAAACCATCAAACTTCTAACCTCTGTTTAGTGCAATTAAGCCTTCAGTGGACAGCAGTGAGCTCAAGCTGTTTCAGGCGGCCAGGAAATGAGGTTTACTTTAATAGTTGCATGAAGCAAATTTTAAAAAGATATTTCAATTCTTGATTTAAATTATTTATGATAATTCATAGGCAGCAAACAATATGTTCATTACAGGCCTAATTGTAAAATTGTTAGCTAATTGCATTTTATTTCATTTGAAAAACAAGTACAGTTGAATGCACTGTGCCAGGAACGGCACATGCATAGTTTGTAGGTCTCACAAATCTGTCCTTGTGTTTCAGGCCGACCTCCCTCTAGGAGTCTTGCTCTGTTAGTTTGGTGATTGTTGACGTCATCAAAATGCAGACTTGGCAGATGACCACAGGTCTTAGGGTGTGGCTTGCCAGTAGGATAGGAACTAATTATTCTTCACCAGTCTTCCTCCATCCCGTATACAGACATAGTGATTATTGGGTATACAGTGATAGACCTGATATTACACATAGAATAAAAGCACAGTTTTATGGGTTTATTTTAATACAGTTCATTCAGTAATTCATTCTAGAATATTACATTATATATTATATTCACTACCATTGTCTATGATGTCTATGAAGATTTTTTTTAAATAATAAATAAATAATATAAATAATATTTTGCAGTATTTTGCTATTTTTTATTTTAGATTATTGCTAATCACCATTCAACAATTTGTCTAATTTGTTCTTGATTATTTGCTAAAGATTTAGTGGAATCCTGTGTGTACTTGCAGTGTGCAATATGCAAACCTGCTGCATAGGGGTTGTTATGTGTTTTTTGTGCTGTGGGGATTCTAGCCAGTTCCTTGGCATCAACGTTGGGGTGGAAGGGGTGTTGAAGGAGCATTGCTGCAGGATGCATAGTTACTGCAATATGGGTCCAGGTCTGGGATGAGAAGTCAGAAACAGAGAGAAAAAAACACACATTCTAACTGAAACTCGGCAGGACATGCAGCAGCTGCTGCCTTCTTTTAAAAGTACATATGCTCCTGCGGATATCATACACACACACGCACGCATGCACGCACGCACGCACGCACGCACAGTTAGTTGCAGTAGAGGAGCAGGTTAGAGGCTTTGGCATACTCTAATCAACACTGGCTGTTTTCTCTCTCATAAGTCCCTTTTGATGGCATTCTGTAACTTTAAGAAGCAGCCCTTTCACCCCTGAAGGCAGTAAATACAATGAGCGCAGGATGCATGGAAGCCACACACCTTGTGGTTTGATGTATTTCTAAGGAGCTATTGACATGACATTCTCACCAGATCTCTGTAACAACCCATTCAATCCAAACATGCAAAGAAATCAAACCTTTTTTTCCATACATACAAAGGCCATGGTGGTTGAGTGCATTACTTATTGTTTTTTTTTTTAAACAAGTGTACCTGCTTCTTCCAGGTCTTTCTGAAGCTCTCCACAAGTGGTTCTTGGCTCTTGGTCAGCTCTTCTGAACATTCTTTTGAATCTTCTGTCTGAAATTTTGCATGGAGCACCTGATTGTGGCTGGTTTATGATGAAATTAAATTCTTTCCACATCCAGTTTATGGCTTCAGTAGTTTAGAAATTCTTCTGTAACCAGTGCCATCAGTTTGTTTAGCAACAATAAGGTCACAAAGGTCCTGAGAGAACTCTTTGGATTTATCCATCATGTTTCTTGTGTGACACTCATGAGACACTTTTTTATAGGTCATCAGTTGGGACTGAACCAGCTGATATTAATTTGTGACAGGATTGCTTTCTAATTACTGATAGATTTCAGCTGGTGTCATGACTTTCCATACCTTTCTTCATGTGTTCAATACTTTCCCATTGTTTCATTCCATTTTATTACATGTAAATTAATGTATGGACATCTGTGGCATCCAGCCACTTAATATTAGCAGGTTCAGTCTTAAGCCTATAAGAAAGTGTCTCATTACAGTACCAAGGTGTCACAGATGAAACTTCCTATGATGAGTAAAACCAAAGACTTCTCTCAGGACCCTCACAACCTTATTGCTGCAAAACATACTGATGGTACTGGTTACAGAAGAATGAATAAACTACTGAAGGTTCCAGTGAGCACTGTTGGGGCCAAAATTCAGAAGTGAAAAGACCCTAATTTCATCATAAACCAGTCACGACCAGGTACTCCCCATACGATTTCAGACAGAGGAGTAAAAAGAATTGTCAGAAGAGTTGTCCAAGAGTCAAGGACAACTTCTGGAGAACTTCAGAAAGACCTGGAATTAGCAGATGCAATTGTTTAAAAAAAAAAAGCGCAATGCACTCAACTGCCACGACCTGTGTATGTATGAAAAAAAGGTTTGATTACTTTGCATGTGTGGATTTTGTGAGTTGTTACCGACATCTGGTGAGAATTTCATGTCAATTGGTAACGTGTTCAATACTTATTTTACCCGCTGTACAGTGTAAATTAAGACTTTTTTTGTTATTATTTCAATGTATTTCTGAGTGAAACTGGATTGCAAGACATTATTTATTTGAAAAGGATTTACTGAATTGAAAAGCCAGGTGTTATGAAAAAGTTGGAGGGCTGCAGGGTCCCATCAAATACTCTTGTTGTCTGTTTTGTCAAAAAGATAAAAACAAATACACCCTGCTAAAAAAAATTAAAGGAACAATTGAAGACACTAAATGAAATTAATAGGATAAAAATCATATTGGATATCTATAATAATTTGAGCTGGGTTATGTGTTAGGAGCGAAAGGATGCTGAACTGTTTAATGAAATTGAAAACGATCAACCTACAGCAGGCTGAATTCAAAGACAGCCTGAAAATAGAAGTGAAAAAATGATAAAGTTTTGCCTGAAATTTCATTGCAGCAACCCAGAAAGGTAGTTTTTATGGTCCCTATGTGCTTGTATGCATGCCTGACAACATTGGGCATCCTCCTAATGAGATGAATGATGGTGTCCTGGGGATCCCCTCCCAGATTTGGACCAGGGCAACACTGAGCTACTGGAGAGTCTGGTAGCATCACATGGACTGAGACATGATGCCCCCGAAGTTTAATTTAAATTTAGCTCTGTCAATGGTATAAATTCCTTAATTCTCCAGGAACTGCCTGACCCACTGCACCAGTGTAAGTTCTGACAATGAGTTCAAGGATGTCATCCTGATACCTAATACCAGTCAGGGTGCCGTTGTCTAGCCTGTAGAGGTCTGTGAGTCCTTCCATGAATCTGCCTCCTATGACCATCACTGACCCACCACCAAACCAGTCATGCTGAACAATGTTAGAGGCAGCATAATGTTCTCCATGGGTTCTCCAGACCCTTTCACCTCTGCCACATATGATTTCAGACATTTGACTAGTTCTGCGCAGCACTGTTCTCGTCATTGGCGTTTTGTGTTTTTCTGTCAAAACATGGTGAAATTAATTTTATATTGATATATCGACCAATTATATATTCTGAAATCATGAAAAATTATATCCCAATATTTAGCATATTCATTTTATCCCCTAGCTCTGGAAGCTTCTGCTGATTCTGGTATTCTGTGGCAATTGCCAGTCAGCTGAAACCGATTAACAACCCGCTCTGCTTCTTGACTCACTAGATCAATATCTCAGATGTTTCAATTTCCTTGATGCTCTACTCTGATTAAAATGTGTTCCTTTAATTTTTTGGACTAGGATGTGTATGTATTTTTCAAACATAATTTCCTCTATTTTGCTGAAATTATTAAATGTGTATTTTAGATATGTTTAGGCATAGGCAAAGCATCAATGAGTAGACTAGCCTTTTAACATCCATATTACTTTAACATACTTATACATTCAAAGCTAAAGCAGAAGAAAATGCCAATTTTTTGTTCAAATTAATCCCCATGGGCAGGACAATGGTGCAGTAGTTAGTGCTGTCACCTCACAGCAAGAAGGTTTCACTGCCTTAAGGCTTGCTGCTTATGTTAATTGCCAATAGGTGTGACAGTGTGTGTGAAAGATGGTTGTCTGTCTCTGTGTTGCAAAATGAATGAATGAATGAATGATTAAATGAATAAATAAACAAATTTAATATAACTTTTTTTTTCTTTTGAATTTGACATACTGGGTTATGGTTAATATGGCACAGAACATGAACTAACAAGGTGAAAAGACCCATTATGTTTTCTGGCTAACATTAATTTAAATAAATTTAAATAAAATAAATATTTGTATTATATTGTATTATATGTAAAAAAAGTAAAGCTACGTCATGTGAAGAGTCATTACAGTCAGTTCATTTAATATAAATAAGAGATCTTTTAAAAATCATTTTCCAGACTCGTAGGTGTTTATAACCGTTTTTATGGCATTGGAGAGTTCTTGAGATGACACACAATTCAATCTCCATCTGCAGGAGATTTTAATCAACAACACCTAATCTACAATATCTGATCTCTTAAATGGGTGATAAATATAAAAGTGTACTTACTGTGCAACTGATCTGTTTTTGTTTATTTGAATTATAATAATGACAACATCGTGTGTGTGTTTGTGTTTGATCATTTCACAGCATATTGTGTGCACTGTATTGAAGAGTGTAAAATGTTTGCTATGTTGAAAAATATATATAATTTTCATGGGACGTTCTTATTTTTTCACAACTGTATTAAAGCCTGCAGTTTTTAAATAGTAAAAATAAAACTGAACTAGGGTTTGTCCGTGGTCATTGGTCTTTTAGATGAATGTACTTACAGCTAAGATTTACGAAGATGGCTTTACTCAGAGCTTTGTTGGGCCAGAGATGAAAACACATCTATGTAATTGTGCCATAAAGAGGACATTTTATTGTTCTGTCATTGCAATTCTTCTCAAAACTAAAATAAATTAAATTGCTGACAGGAGGTTGGGGTGTATTGATCAGTTAATTAAGTCATATGTCTCATGTATTACTGCCCATTTGTTTGGTATGATAAGGTTAAAAAAGGTGTAAGTAGTTTTCTTGCTTGACAATAATAGACAATATGCACAGCTTCTTTGCTTGTGTGCATGTGTGTCTGTGAGTGTGTAAATCTCAGAGATTTGACAAGTTTGGGGTCATTGTAAGTTCACCATGGTAGCTTATAACACAGCACTTGCTCAGTAAGCAGCAAAGCTGCATCTGTATTAAGCAGCAGTTTCATACACCTCAATGAGGTGCCATATGCTAATTACCTCACACAGTGTCCAATAATGAACTAGTCTGAGTGGCGGAACAGATAATTGGTCGTCTTAAACCATTTATTCTGTCGAGTGTAGTCACTTTAACGATCACTGATTTATACCTGGGTAAATTTCACTTCAGCCTCAGTGCTAATAACACAACATCAATTCAATTCAAAAACGGTAACAGACTGGAACGACTATAGAAACCCACAGTATATATTTATACACCATCCACTGCAGATTATTTCCACCTTCCTTTCTCTGCCTCCCTGTTGATTTCCCCTCCAATTATACATCTAATTATTCCTTGCTTCATTCTTCGGCTGCATTTTTGTTTCCCCCTCATGCCATCTTAGATTTTTTTTCTTTCTTTTGCCTGTATTACTGCTTCACTTCCTCTGTCCCCCTCTCTCAACTTCTTTTCCATTTTCTGTTTTACTTTCTTCCTTTTCTTTTTCTCCCTCCATCTCTCTCTCTCTTTCTCACTCTCTCTTCCTCTTTTTCTTTCTCTCTTCAATCCCCTTTCCTTTTTTCTCCTCCTCCCCCTCCTAGGATGGTGCAGATGGGCTTGCTGCTCTGGAGGCTGCAGTGCCATGTTGATTAGTTTATAGCTGTGTTCCGTGTTTGTCCTCACGTTGAGGTGAAGTCAGGGCGATCCCTGGATAACTTTCCAACAGCATACAATTACGCTCCAGCCTCCACACCGTGCTTAGACTAGAACTAATGCAAGGCTTTTCCCCCTACTTTTATTCTATTCCAGCTCTTAGCAACTTTATTGGGTTCATTCTCAAGGTCTCATTATCGCAGTCCTCTAATGATTTTTAATACAAATGAGTGAGGCTGTCATGAATACTTGATTCAATTCTGAACCTGTTTAATAACAGTTATTTCTGTTTCTATAAATGTTTTGCTTCTTCCAGTGTTCTGCAGTAATATCTGAGAATTTGTTACTGCAGAGCTGTAGAGCCACTGTTTCAGAGCAGTAGTTTCAGGGCAGTGACAATATATACACAACTGTCTAACTCTATTAAAAATGTGTTTATGATATGAATATTATTTTATTTCAGTTTCATTGTAACCTAAAATGACTGAATTAAAGGCTGATTAAAATAACAGTTGTCCAACAGAAAGTGCTGACTTCTTTATGCATTTGTCCACATAATCTATTACCGGTGTTGCTTCGCCTATGTGCCCGATAGTTGCGCAAAAGTACAAGATTTGTTATGTAGGATTCATTTCTACATGGCATGTGTAATGCTCTCAAGTAAACTGCATAGCATCCGCTGTGTCAGCCCTGCTTGAGTGATTTAGTTGTAGATTGATTGTTAAAACACATGTGATGGTACGTTTTAATGGAAGGTCGTCAGCGGTACACCCATGTGATGCTATGCACTTAAAGTTAATGGATCAGCAGTGATTACTTACCTACTTACCTATATGATGATGCTGCAGATTGTACTGCTGCTCTCACTTACAGTAAGAAACAGGGCCTGATGGATGGATGGAAGTACGGAAGCACAGACAGACAGATGCTTTATTGATATTGAGGACACAAACTCATTTATATGCAATTCATTTGCTCCACTCTGGTGCTATTTACAAATGTTTTGACAGTTCTTTGAATAGTTTTAAAATAATGATTAAGGCAAAACTTTTCATACCAAACTTTCATACCACCAACATTTGATAGACACTCATAGTGTGGGGAATAGAGGCAGAGAGAAAGATAATGAGAGAAAGTCAAAGAGAGAGGGAGAGCATTATGCACCTGGCATAGCATATGTAAATTCCAGTGTGCCTGGTTATTAAGGAATCTGCAGAGACGAGAAAGGTCACATGGTTAACAGTTTCTTTTTTTCCCATGCTGCCATAGCTCAGCTGTAGTTTCATCAGTGGCATGTACGGTGCATTTAGTTTCTGATTTTCAGCCTGGAAGCCTCCTGTCCTAGCACAGCCTGCTAGTACTCACAAGTTTCTTTCTGTTGCCTGTCACAGCCATTGGTCCACTGATTTCCTCCCTGCTGTCCTGAACTGAAACAGCAAAGTATTTATTCATTTAAACACCATATTCACTGTTGCTCTTGCAACTTTCCTTAAAGAGTAGTTTGGAAGAGTCTGTCAAATATTAAAAATTGTTTCATGGTTTAATTGCCACAAACAGATGTTTGTACAGAAGGTCCATGTGTTTGCAGTGTGTTGGCCAGGCATTGTCATTTGCATTTCTGTTCTTGAAATGAGTATTTTTTGGGGCATAAATCACTACATACTGTACCACAAACTGTGCTGAGTTATTAAATAATCAGAAATATTATGATATAGAAACATTATAAGACATACTGAGAAAAGCTTTTTAAAATAGTTTTAACAGTGCGTTATTCTGTAAGGTTCTTCAATAGGACATCCAATGTCAACACAAAAGTCAGAGTTGACAGTAAGACATTTTACCGTATGGGTGCTGCCTCAGCAAAAACCTTGATTCTTCAGTGTTGGTCAGTCAGTTTTTCTAGCCAAAGTGATGGGCCATCAGAAGGAATAGTAGATAACTCTGGTTTTGATTACTAGCTCATCTAGTATAAGCTGAGACTGTTTCTTAAGGGGGCAGGGTGGGGTGAGGGTGGTGTAAATTCTTTGTCTGGTGACTGAGTAATCAGATTTAAATCCAATTCAATTTCAAGTACCACTAGAATATGGACGCCCCAGAAATGCTTTTCAAAAAGAGAAAAAAAGTTTCATTGGTTTCTTTTTATTTGCTGTGATCAGCAAGGGGCCTGTCTAACCCCTGGGATCCATGGAAGAAGGCTTTAATCCAGCGTTCAAGGTTTATTCCAAAATACAAAAAATACAAAATCAAAAACAAGAGAAGAGAAGAGTCCAACAAATTCCAGAGAAACAACCCAGGAAGTGTTTGATATGTCAGAATGGGCAAAACAGTACTTCACAAGGAGGTCGTTTAGTAAAAGTGATTAGTTTTCATTGTGAAAACACCATCAGACACAATGCATCACAATGATCTCTGTATTTACCCAATCACACATGGAGCACCGGGCAGCTATCAACAGTGCCCAGGGAGCAGTGTAGTGGGGATGAGTTACCTCAGCGGTGCCTGGGTCAGGACTTGCGACCTTCCAGTTGCAAGGGCAAAGTCCTAACCACTAGGCCACCATTGCCCCTAAGATTTAGATTTCCTGTAAAAAATATTCTCCAACTCAGGTGATCCAGAACTAATCAAGTTTTGTGTTTCCCAAGAACAGAGTTAGATTTCTGGATGGGAATCAAGTCTGCTGTTTTGTTGACTACTAGAAACCCCAGACTGGAACCTCACAGACCCCATGTGTTTGTGTAGTGGTAAAGTTCAATGGCTGTATAAAAAAGATGGACAGCATGACACTGTGCCCTTCCGTTCTGAAGAAAAAAAGCCAAAATTTCTACATCATCTTGCCACATCTGGTTTGAAACATGCACAGCAGGGATGAGAGTGGAAATCAGGGCACATCTACAGTCCTGGCTATGTGCTTATTGCATGACGCATAAGCAAGTGGCTAAAGATTAAGTGCTGCATGATACCATGAATATGGCTAAAATATATAAATGTGATTCATTGTTAAGACAAATAGGTCATAACTTTTGAACTACTGCACCGCTGAGCCAGTCAGTGAAGTGTGACCTCCCTGCAAAATGAGAGAGTTGAAAACACTAGATGTTTTTAAGTTATTTGATGCCTATAACCTTGAACAATGTTTTGTGACAGGATGGACATTGAACAACTTTCTGTGTGAGATTTTTAACAGGAGAACTCTTATAAGAAGACTTTTAAGAAGATCTTTTTTTGCAGCCAGAGCAACAGGACACAACTGGAAAACAATTTTTAATGAGGTGACCTAGTTCTTTGAAAAAACGGCTTTGACAGGGTTGGTAAACACAAAGGCCTGACCTTAAAAAAAAACAAGATTCACCATTGGAAACACACTTGATTTTGGACAAGAGCTACACAAAAAATCAATAGCCTGTAAAATAGCCTAAATCATTTTCGTTCAAAAACATCAACAAAACGTCACTGACCCTGCTCATATCTCATCTAGATCTTTATTTAGTTGATGCAGAATTGAGGATGTGGTTTGGGACACAGTGCTCTCATTTTAAACTGCTTAGTAAATAGCAGTCCTGGTGGTGTCTGGATACCTGTATTAGTAAAGTTTTGTTCATTTTTTGCGTAAACAGTGATTCATACTGTTCACTACACCACATCAACAACTCTGTACCAGCTTAATGAAGGTCTGAATACAGTTTGAACAGGTTTAAAGAAGTGCAGATGTATTTTTCTGGAAATAATCTGGGCGAATTGGGTGACTATTTACATATAAAGCATTTGTCAACACATATGTCAATCTTAAAGGCGCAGTAGCAAAATAAAGAGATGTAGGAAATGGATTATGACTGATTTTGGCATGTAACCTCAGACAAATGTTGCTCTGTAAAGATAGAAACGATAATAATAATAATAATAATAATAATAATAATAACAACAACAACAGCAACAAATATTATTTAATGGTCACGTCACAAAGGATCAATTAATAGTAGAAATGATAAATATATACCATAACAAAAAGTTCTAAAAGCAGTAAAGTCCAATGAACAATCACTGGTGTGTAACAATAAAATAAACACATTTGCATTTCTACAATTACCTAGCTATCAAATGTGAACCCTCTCTGGTCAAACGTACAATTAATTCCTGCAAGAGAGAGAGCACTACAATGCACGAATGTAGCGCAATGTAGTCAACATTAAATCCCGCTCTCGAACATCAGTTGATGTGATTGGCTGCACATTTGTGCATCCAGCGCTGTCAGGGAGGTCTCAGAAATCCACAAATAAATGTAGGGGTATTCACGAATATATACAGTGGTTTGTAAATGCAGGTTTATCGGTTTGTGAATAAATATAACTGCACTGACATT
>JBBIGC010000125.1:24002785-24015642 GCA_037576955.1 Lepidarchus adonis | reverse complement strand
CGGTTTGACAAGACAAGACAGACATGTGCAAGATGAGCTGCAGCAAATGGAGCTGCAAAACAGTGTGTGTGTGTGCGTGCGTGTGTGTGCTTGTGTCATGTTTGTGTCATGTCATGTTTATTTGCCTTGTGCAGAAGATTCTAATATAATTACATGTATTGAAATGCATATGAGTGAGGCTTAGGTATGCTACAGCTTAGCAATGCAAAAAAAAAAATTAATAATAATAAATTCAGCTGACTTGGAGTGCATGTCCGCAGGTATGTTCCTCATTAAACTGCATTAGAACAGCAGACCTAAGACTCTGCTTGTCCTCTGTTTTATTGCGTACCACTGCTCACCAACACATCATTCCTTTGTGAACCATATGGTTGTCAAGCAAATGAACAGAAATGGAGTTTTCCTCAAACTCTGGTACACCCATTACAAATTCAATAGCCTGATAGAAAAATATAAAAACATGAAATTAGGGCTGGATACCTGAAAGAGCAATGCTTTTTCAACACATTGACATGTTATTTATAAATGAAAAAAACTCTTTTATTCTAATGTCCATCTGCCAGTAATGACTCACTAAGAGAGCTGACTGATTAGGGAAAATGACTCTCTCAAATATAGTCTTAATGGCAAGAACCATCTAAGTGCATAAATGGCTTATTGTGTGCTGCACTCTGTCATTTCTGCTTAACAAAGCAGCCGGCCAAGTACAATGAAAGATGTTCTGACAGCGTCTCTCTTTCCTTCTCTCCATATGTGTTAGAGATGCTCGAAAGCCAATCATTTCTGGGAAAGAGATGGAAGACAGTTCCATTTATTTTTTGAGCTACTGCCAAATCACATCCACCGCAAGAGTGTTCTCATGACGGAATAAAGCTTTTCTTTCACGGGCGAGATTGATGAGTCGCAGGATGCACAGCAGTATAGAAGTGAAGTAGAATGGAGGCTTTAGTTCTGTGAAGCGGATGTCTGATGACTAGGTCTGGATAAAGTGCTCATGTTGTCTAATAAGACCCAATTGACTCTGCGACTTCATGTATAACTCATAGATCACTTTCTGTGGTCATGTTTTTTGTTTACGACATCCTTGTTGTCTTTCTTGTAAGCTCTTGCTTCAGCTTTAGACTGAACATCAGTTTAGAACTACCTTCACCACACTTCATTAAATGCAAAAAAGCTTCATTTTATTGTGATGAAATCCAATAGCTGTAGAGTTTCCTATGTTTGCATGTGAGCACCTCAGATCTTATTACAGCATCTGTTGAGTAAATGAGAGTAATCCTCATTCTAGATTTCAGTTAATGATCTGCATGTCATGGTACTTTGGGGATTCTCCTCACTGATTTGATTTTATGCTCATTGTCCTTATCATGTCTACAGCTGTTCATGCACATCTTCACATCACCCTACTTGACCTCTCATTTCTTCTGTCCCCCCCTTGTTCCCCACAGATCGAAATGTTAGAGCAGAAGTATGGAGGCCATCTCATCTCGCGCCGTGCCGCCTGCAAGATTCAGACAGCCTTCCGCCAGTACCAGCTCAGCAAGAACTTTGAGAAGATCCGCAACTCTCTGCTGGAGAGCCGCCTGCCTCGACGCATATCCCTACGGAAGGTGCGGGTGCAAAACACAGAGGGATTTTCAGCTGAGCGGGCCCTGGCTGAAGGCTGCTCAATGGCAGGTATCCCCCTGGTCCGTTCCCCTTCGCTTCCTGCAACTGTGGGAGGCACCCTCACTGACCTGGAGGACTCTTTCACTGAGCAGGTGCAATCCTTAGCCAAGTCCATCGACGATGCCCTGAGCAACTGGAGCCTGAAGACTATGTGTTCATTGCAAGAAGGCGGCACCTACCAGTTCAGCTCCGAAGCCTTCAGTGCTGCGGGTGGCAAGCCTGCAGTGACAGGGACTATTGGAGAGGGTGGTCCCATAGATCCAGCGGCTCTCCAGAGTGGTATGAGCCAGGGGGACAACCCAGAGAATGTGTCCCGTAGTGCCAGCAAGTTGATGATGGCCTTCCGTGATGTGACAGTCCAGATTGATAGCCAGAACTTTCGCATGTCCTCCTCCGTCATGGAGTCCTCCACGTCAGTATCCCTTGGAAACTGTGTCCAGCAGGGGGCTGTAGTTACAGAGAGTGCAAAATTGTCTCCAGTGGAAGAAGCAAAACACGAGGAACATCCCGCACAACCTCCCCAGGAGCCAGCTCCACTGCCACCAGAGTTGGATCCTGGGGAAGTACCGGATGGCGACTTCCCAGCACCACCACCAAGTGAAGAGGAACTTGCAGGGGATCTGCCACCTTTCGTCCTGGAGAATCCCGATATTCTAGATGCAGAAGTGGTGCCCCAAGCTGCAAAAATAGAGGAGCTTGTGCCTCCAGCACAGGTAGTTGGGTCTCCGGTGGGACCCAGTGTGGAGATTCTCGAGGCCAAGCGCAGCGAGTCAGACCCAGCAGACAATAGCTCAGAGCAGATGAGCAGCAGTAGCACTTCTACGTCTGCACGATCTGCCTCTGAGGCCTCATCCAAAGAAGCCTTGCAGACCATGATGCTCAGTCTACCCCGTTACCACTGTGAGAACCCTGCCAGCTGCAAGTCCCCTACCCTCTCCACAGACGTCATGCGCAAGCGCCTGTACCGCATTGGCCTCAACCTCTTCAATGTGTGAGTACTCTCAGGCCCTTCACTCTTTTACCTACAGCACTTCTGCTGCAGTACTTTCTACTGAAAGTGACTCTCTGGTTTGTAAGAGCGTAGAGCCCCATGAAATAACATTGGTACACTACAAACGATGGCAACATAAATTGCTTCATGTTAATTAAACAGAAGCTTTTTTTTTTTAAACTTTAGGAAATATTAATTTAACATCAGGCCATGTTACACACATACTCTCTCACTCTCTCGCAAAAAAAAACATAGTCATCACCCCCACTGTGTCTTCTTCTGTTTCTAACACCAACTCCCTAATGCCTGTCACCTTGATTTTGCCTGTATCTCTATAAATTGCCCTGTTTCTGTCCAAAGAGAAGTTCTTTCATCATATGCCTGTATGGTCCACCTACATATTACAGATTTTACTGTGTCTTTGATTATTAAAACTGTTAAGATAGATACATTAAAGAAGGACGTTCAGTATGGTTTTAAAATGTAACAAAAGTTGTCAAAATGTAAAGAAAAATGCTGAAATGTTGATAGAAAATGTAGGTCTACAACAAGTAACAAAATCTTAGACTTGGCAAAGAAATTTACAGAAAAAAGGCGTTTTGAATTATGGTGTATGTTTGCTTTAGGTTACTGTTCTGCTAGGACAGTTTGAGCAGCAACAGGTCTGGCTGTGTAACTATTTGAAAGACATTAGATGAAAGATCTGTAATTACTATTCAAGGGGATTCATTCCCCAAGGACTTCTACATTAGGTCTGATTGAAATCACTTAAAAATAACTCAAAATGCAGAATAAAGCACAACAGTAAAAGCTAAAAAGTCCCTACTCATACGCTGATGCCATCAGTAACCTTTTGGATTAAAATGTCAAAATGTTTTGGTATTGAATTTTGGTTTCAGCCAAGGATTTACATTTTAGGGTTTCATCACTGGTTGCAAAATTCTTTTGAAACTGAAATTTTATGTATTTATTTATCTATTAAAGTATCTATTACACATCTGCTTTTTAAACAGCCACTATGAAAGTGTTCAGAGAGATCAGGACATTTTTTGTCTTACTTTACAAATTATGTACCTCAATTAGACTCTTCAGTTACATTTAGCAGAGATACATTTCATCAAGCTCTTAAGTATTATGTTCTGTTTTTGTATGTATGTCAGATTTCAACCAGATTACGTGGGTTTACACTCCCAGAACATAAGCTCATGCATGAAGGCAATTATTATAATCTTTCTGCAAACACTAGAATATTATGTTGATTCTGTACCTGAGCACTAATAAAACATAAACATGCATATTATGCACAGATTACACAACCCATGGGAAGATTTAGATAAAGTGTATAAATAGACACCGACATCGATTGAGGCAATGGTGTAGAAAAAAGTAACTAAATTGCTTTGTGGAGATTTATTAGAGAAGGTTTACTGAAAGTAAGAGCCAGCATTGACATGTTATGAGTTGTTAAGCAAGAAATTAGGTAGGAGCACTGAATCATTTGGTCAAGTCAAGTGCTTTAGTAATTTGTACATTCTCTCTTTTTTTCTGCAATTGCATCCTGCACTCACGCAAACAAATAATTAAATTTTCTTTCCAATCATTTCAATATACTGTAAGAATATGCATTTTAACCATATTTATAATTTTCATTTCTGATTCATAGTATAATTTTTAACAAGTAAATACTAACCTCAGCTTGAAAAATGAAAAAAAAAAATGTTTATAGATTATTCAAATTATTCTATTTTGAAATATTCCATGAGACGTAGAATAACAGGTAGTCTCTGGAAGGTTGAGATTCACCACTCACCACATGATGTGCTATGTGTGTACATAATTCCTCCCTGGCTGTTAAAATTCAGTACCTGTTCCTCATTTCTGCCTGCTCAGCTGAGAGTGAAGGTGGCAAGACCCACTGTAAGCAATTTTCCAAAGCTACACACAGGTGCATGCTGAGAATGGTGAAATAATTGCCTGTCTATGTGTAAGGACACACATCATGCATAATATATATATTACTCTCACAAAGCAGTTCAGCCTCTACATGGTTTCTTTTCAGGGGGCATTATTTCTGTGGTGATTGGTGGCAACTGTGATTTGGGAATTGTTTCACAAGCCTAATTGTCTCCCACTGTGCAATGCTGCACTTTTCTTTTATGGATAGCTGTTGGCTGCTGAAAGAACACGGTCACCTTCTCGAGCCCCAGCCCTCAATCAACACTGCACTGACCAGAGGTCAGCTTGAGAAAAGACTGGTTCAAAGTCCAATTTCTCATTAGCCATTCCTTTAAAGCAAGGACCTTAATCTTGTCACAGTAATTAAAAAGTTCTCCAGACGCTGTGCAAACTGCAATCAGGGGAGCGCAGCTGAAAAAGTTTGGAGATGACATAGCACTTTCTTTTTCTCCCGCCGGCCTTGTTTCCAGATACATAGTCGAGTTCTCTGGTCCTTCCATTCCGACTCTAAAATAAAACGTGCTCTTGCTACCTCTTTAATGAGTGCTCTCTGTACTGGAAGTAATCGCATGCACAGCAACTGAGCAGTACAAGGGAGCATGGGTCCTCATAGGCCTGACTGAGTCATGAGGCTGCAGGTAAGAATGCTTCTTCAGAAATATTCTGATGGTTACGTCACTCACAGCATGCACCTCTCCTCCCTCTGTTTGTTTATTTGCCAGCTCAGGAGTCGTTGTGGAGTGTTTTTTCTTTCTAAGCCATTTGACATTTTTTATTGTTTCTTTTAGTGTTAGCTATAGATGATGTAGAAGTAGATGGAATTTTTTACCCTGAATATTCATCAGTGTTGCTCATTCACAATTATGAAATCTACTTCTAAATCTTTCCAAAGAACCATCCAAAAATGCTCCTACTGGCCTGAGTGAAGAGGAAATACCATACAGTCAACTTTGATTGTGCCTTCATTTTACATTTACATTTGTTCATTTGGCTGATGCTTTTGTCCAAATAGACTGTCAAGCACATTGTTTTAGTCATTAAGTGGTACATTACGATCTGAGAGTGTTAGAAAGGGTCCAACATATTAAGTAAGTGGTATAAACAAGTGTAGTTTAAGTCTGTTAAACCTCTGTATGGTTTTGGCCATTGTGCTATAGCTTAATTTCAGGGTTTTGGCAATCTTCTCATACCCAAGGCCGTCTTTATGTAGAGCAATTCTTTTTTTTAGCTCCTCATAGAGTTCTTTGCAATAAGGTGCTATATTGAACTTCCAGTGACCAGTATGAGAGAGTGTGAGAGTGATTACACCAAATTTTACACACCTGCTCCCCATTCACCCCTGAGACCTTGTAACAGTATTGAGTCACATGACACCAGGGAGAGAAAATGGCTAACTGGTCACAGTTTAGACATTTTCACCTAGGGGTTTACTCACTTTTGATACCAGTGGTTTAGACATTAATTAATGTGTGTTGAGTTATTTTGAGTTTGAAATTTACACTGTTATATGAGCTGTACACTGAATACTTTACATTGTATCAAAGTGTCATATCTTCAGTGTTGTCCCATTAAAAGATATAATAAAATATTTTTTTATGTGAGGGATGTACTCACTTTTGCAAGATACTGTACATTTTTATTTAAAAAATGAACAAAACATGCTGAAAATATGGACATATATGGAAAGTGAGAATTGTGGATTTGAGAACAAGATGCTTGTTCAGAAACACTATTCAAAGCTGAAGAAAAATTATTTGGCTTAGCCATATATTTTCCAATAGCGAAATTTGCTTAGCCATGGAGTCCCAGGAACAATGCATGGACAGAAAGCCTGATCTCCCCTAAGGAACTGCAGATGCCTCTTAACATTGATCATAATCATAAGCACTCTCCGGTGTCGACCAGAGGAGGATGGGTTCCCCTTCTGAGCCTTGGTTCGTCTCAAGGTTTCTTCCTATTTAGGGAGTTTTTCATTGCCACTGTTGCTTTAGCCTGCTCATTGGGTGCTCGGACCCGGATTCTATAAACTCTGTAAAGCTGCTTTGTGTTGTAAAAAGCGCTGTATAAATAAATTTGACTTGACTAGACTTGACTTGACAATGCAGAACTTCAGAGCTTTATTGCCAATTAATTTTGTGGGACATTATGTCAAGGGCAGCTTCTAATAGAACTTTGGACTTAATCCTGAATTTCTGTAGTTGTATTAACCTGTGCAATGGTATGAACTGCACCTTACTTATAGCAGCATGCAATCCCACTTCAGCTATCCTGATTTCTTCTGTGTAAAATGGTGCATCAGTGGGAATAGCCTACATCTGTTTGTGTGTGTGTATATCAACTGTAAAGCAATTGCCAAGTTATGCCATGCTGTGCCCAGCTGTGTGGGCAGTGCAATGGCCTCTTTCATGTTTATTTTTCATCAGTTTTCTTTTGCCAATCTGGCAGTCAAAACAAAGGAGTCCTAATAAAACTGGCAATGTGTATAGCTTTAATGCCCTCCAGCAATACTTCCACCACTGAAATGTCTGGAACTTCACATGCACTTCTGACACAGCACTTTTTCCAAGTTACCAACAACTAAAGGAAGTAAACTTTGTCACTCACACTCAAGCCTGTTTCGCTTCATGCACTCCAAGTGATAAGAGTAAGCTACGTTTTAATCATAGTAAACTGATGTTTGGCACGGAGAGAGAGAGAGAGTGAGAGATATAGAGAGAAAGAAAGAGACCCTTATTAGTTCCAGCAGTTTACGGCAGGCTGTGGATGCATTTGAAGCAGGTGTGTGTGCTGCCGGCCGAGACAGCACTGGGACAGATAGGTTGGGATTAAGGGGCTGAATAGAAGGGCTGCATGCTTTTCCCCTTAATAGCTAATTAAGAAAGGGCAGGGAGCGGAGAGACAGGGGATGTGTGCCTAAGATGAGGTTGGCTTGGGTACATGTGAATGTGTTTAGTTTAAAGTCATAGAGACTAGACATAGAGGACATCAAAAAACATCTTAAATCTGTCTTACTTTATGTATCATCCTTCCGGGGACTGAGTAGGTCCTTACTGGACACATTAAAAACAGCCCCTAGAGTAGCTTGTGTGTGTGCATGTCCATGCTAGTCATGGTAAAAAATGAATCAGCATATACTGTCGCTTTCTGTGGATAAACTTTTTTTTAAATCTTTTATAGATAGCTTCATGCTATTAAGTTGTTACTTCAAAACTTGGCTAAATTATAGGAAGCCCTCAAAAATATAGGAAAGGTAGGTGTCTAGATAATGCTGAACATGGGTGTAGGGTGGGTATAATAATACTTAAAGTATGGTATCCAAATCTTGAGGTTATCAATGCACTATAGTTCCCCACTATATTTATCTTAGCCATCAGACAATACAAGGTCTGGATTATATTTCAATCTGCAGTGCAATCTTTATTTGGTGAATATGCTGTAAGGGCACAGCTCTAAACAGTAACATATAGTACATATATACCTATGCTTGCTTTAGAGCAGCGGTCCCCAACCTTTTTTCGCGCCACGGACCAGTTTAATGTCAGAAAATAGTTTCCCGAACTGGCTTTTACAACTAAAAACAACTAAGTAAAAAGATACGACCAACATAAGAACTGTAATATTTTGTAAATATAGTAATAAACATGAATCCACTGTGTAATTATGTAACTTTATTAGCAGCGTCTTCCTGAAATGCACTAAGAATGATCACAGTAATGTCCTCCTCTGCCCCACACTGCTCTGGTTGCTATGGTAATGCTTAAACATCCCTTTCAGAATTAGTTTTCAGTGCTGTTGTTGAAATCTCAGGGTTTTTTGCCATGACTTTCATCCAGAATACCGGCAAAGTTGATGTCTCGAACATACGTACTTAGATGCTATGGATTGAGATTGTAATTTTTTTTAACAGCCCGGTACCGTTCTATGACCCCGTGGTTGGGGATCACTAGTAAATGTAAAAGCTATATGGTGCATCCATTGCTGGAGTTAAATTGTGTTTATGTTAAGCTAATTTACAGCAGATCTGTAACCTGATTAGGTATTTAAAATAGACAGAGTCTCTCAGATATAACATGTTTACCACTCTCTGAATGTCTCCACAGGCAAATACTACAATTTAAGAAAAATGTTTCTCTAAGTAAAGATTTTCTTAATCAACAGTGCATAATATTATTGAAAGATTCAGGCAGCACTGCAATAAAGATCAAGCTCATTTTCTGAGGCCCCGGACTCAGGATAGGTGTCACCGAGTATAAGAGAGCAATCCAGATTCAGAGTAACAGGCCAGGAACCAGGGGCAGCACCAATTCCACAGATCAACCTCACCTGCCTACTGATCTGTTTAAGCAGGAAGACTTTTGTTTTGTATTTGGACCCTGCTTTTGGATTGTGGACTTTGTATTTAACATTTTGGAGTTACTGCATTTGAGCCTTCGCCTTGAATCATTACACATTGTTTGCATCCACAGTTGCAAATAATAAGTTCTGTATGTCTGTGATACAAAGCTGCCACTGCTTTTTCTCTGCCTGAGCCTGTGGAAAACTGTCTGACAAATTAAAATGTGAAATTATTTTGGATGTCACAGAATTGGTGAAGAGAGACCATGTGGCTTGATATCCATGCACGATTTAACAGCCAGCATCCCTGATGGTATGGGATGCATTAGTGCGCATGGCATGGGTAGCTTGCATATCTGGGAAGGCATCGATAATACAGAACAGATATACTGCTGCCATTCAGACAAGGTTTCTTTTTTTCCCAGGGAAAGCCTTGCTCTATTTTATTTCAGCCTTTAAAAATGTCTGTCATATCATATGAAAAATATAAAGCTGTTAAGCAGCAGAAATTCTATAATATATCGATTCCCAAACATTTTATTGACATTTTAGACAGCATCCCCACTTTTTTGAAAATGAAACTGTACATAAAATAGCACAAGCAACAGAATGGGAAGCTCTGTAGCAGCCACAAATAAGCCTAAGGTCACAATTCACAGTGCTGAGGATCAGCTAACTGGATCTAAAGCCACACAGACAGAGACATGAGTGAAAATAAAAAAATAAAAGAATAATAGTATTAAATTATGCAAAATATTCTAAATAAATTAACAGATTTCTGATGAACTGTGATATAAATGACAGTACAGAACAAGTGTGCTGTTTTTTTCAGAGTGGATTTGAGCTGCATTGTATAATGTGGCTGCTAAACAAGGAAATCAGACTGTCATGGCAGGCATGTGGCTAAAAATGGTTACGCATAAATCATAACACTACCGAGAAAAAAGCTCATTTGTAAAAGCATGGTTTCACTCACTTCCCTTTTATTTCTTTGAGCCTCCTTCAGCCTTTAACGGACAAAATCAAAGTGATCCAAAGAAGGAAGAGACAGATTTAGGCAGGTGAAATAGTTACTCAATTGTGAAAAACACATTTAATGAGAAAAGTAAAAAAAAAACATGAAGGCTGCTCAGATGATAGGAAAACATTGAAGATTAAGTAGGAGGCAGTGGTATGGTTGGCTTAGCTGCAGTAACAAAGGACCCGGAAAATATCTTTATCTTTAATGACAGAGATGATAGAGATGTCAGCAGTCAGTCACTTACAGGGTTGTAATTGTGCTCATAACAGTAAATTAGCCAAAAGTTTAAGGAGGTTATAGGTTAGACAAACTAGGTGTTTGTGCGCCCACTAAAGCGATTGGTAGCTGAGCCGTGGAACAGTGGAACTGTTCAGGACCTGACCTCTCAATTCAGTCAAATTCTCATCGCAATGTTATAGTCTTCCCAGTAGAGTAGCTGTGGTTTGGGGAGTTGTCACAGCTGCTTAAAAATTCACTTCACTGTTGTAATCTGCCAGAGATTGCAAAGTCATACTCTGCCATTTAAAAGGTTTTCCCAAGGGGAAAGGATTTTTGTATCAAACGATGTAAGTCTTTTTAAAGTGTTATTTGTGCTGTTATATTGTGTATATGTTGTATAATTCTATAATTGTATGAATTATTAATATGATAGATTGACAGTGAACGCTGTAATTGATACCCTTGATTTCTGAAAAATGCTGGTTGAGCAAGAATTTTCAGACTTTTGGATACAATGCCTCTTCAATCACTGGCACCTCTAGTTATGATTGTAGGCTTCTAATAAATTCATTTCCCCCTGAAAATTACACAATCACAACACAAAAAAAAGAAAAATCCAACCTTTAATTGAAGTACCCCTATTCATTTGGAAAAAGAATCCCCATTAAGATTTTTTTAATTGTGTGTCACAATTATGACTGTTAATATTTCGTACAACCCCCGTTTGCCAATAAGACAGCATTTAATCTATAGCATTTTAGAAGGTTGGGGAATACAGAGATGGATTTTTGACCATTCCAATTTCGACAATCTTTTGTCCAGAGTCCTCTCTTATGTCTTCTTCAGCTTCAGGTTTTGAATGGGTTTGAGGTCTGGGGTTTGAGATGGGCATGAGAGCAGCTTGAATTTGTGTGTTAAATGGGGTGTCCTATCTAAAAACATGAAAACACATTCACTTAAAGCATAATGCACAAAAATATGACATGCCCAAATGTTTTGTTTAATTTAAATCTACATGTTCAAAAAGGCATGTAAAGCAAAGATAGATCAGTGACGGCTCAGTATAAAATGCAGAACATGTAAAGCACCATTGCTTATGTTACCATTCCCGTGCTCGCCCCACGACTAGCTCGGCTGAATGACTGAGTGGCAGCTTCACTCAGGGTAACTCCCCAACTTCGAATGTACTTCTAAACCAGCCAGTGCAGAAACTCACTCGAAGGCAGTGTTCTGTTTTGAGACCTGTGACTTTATTTATTTATTTATTTATTTCTCTTTCTCTTTTGTTCCCATTTCAAAGCAGTTCCAACATGCGTTCCTAACCCATGTTCTCTTGCTAACAGGCTACAACACTCCACTAAACACACTGCTCTTTCCACCCATTTTCCACAGTTACCCACCTGTCCATAATGCATTGCTCTCCCCACAACACCAGAAGTTGCATAAACTAACATTAGTTAGCAGTTAGCCTAGCCGCCATGGTAGTCCTAGATGCACCAAAATACGCAGACTAAATTTTTGCATTTTCTGTGGCTTATCGAATGGGGGTGGCCTATAATGTGGGGTTGCCTATATTGGGGAAATATGGAACTCATCCTTGGATTTATGCCAGACCCACTTAGAATGTGTGTTGCCTGAAAGCTAAATTTCAGTCTCATCTGACCAAAGCACATGGTCCCAGGTGAAGTCTCAGTGCTGCTTATCAAACTCCAGACGTTTACATTTGTGATTATAGGTGAGAAAAAGCTTTTTCCTTGTATGTCTCCCAAACAGCTTGTTGGCATGGGGATAGCATCTTATGGTTGTCATGGAGACTTTGTGACCCCAAGATACCACTCTTTGAAGCAGTTTTCTTAACAGTGAGCTTTGAAGAATGTTTACCTTCTCTTACCAGCCTCCTCACTGTTTGTTGTGGCAAGATAAACTTGGCTCCTCGTCCAGCCTTGTTTGTCACTGTTCACGTTGTGTTAAAGCTCTTCGTTATTACTCTGACTATAAACACAGGCAGGTTTAGGCGATTAGCAATTTTCTTGTTGCCATTGCCTGACTTATGAGTCGACACACATCTGCCTCACTTGAACGGCATCTTCTCTTGTCTTTTCCATGTTGAGGAGCAATTGTCTCTGTGTCACGTTATATTTATACCCCAGAGAAACAGGAAGTCATTCATTACTAATTAAATGTTCCTATTTACTGTAATCAACTTAAAAAATGAAATAATTACAAAAATGACAATTATAATTTATTACATTAAATGTCAGATTTTTCTCTAAATTTTCAGTATGAGATTATTCTTATGCACAAGGAGTGCCAATAATTGTGGAGGGTGCTGTGTGTAGTGTGGAAGAACAGAGAAACCTCAAGAGAGTAGGGACTAACAGAGTTGGGGTAGGATGCTCTTTGAGAGAGAGGAGTGTTTTTGGGTGCTGTACTTTCCAAAAGTAAGGAGAAAAAATATCTCAAAGTGACACTCCAATGTTTTTATATTTTGAATGTTCTAAGCTTAAGCACGAGTAGCTGACAAGAGTTAGAGCACAAGAACACACATCAATACACCAAGTTACTAAGTTTACTTTAAGCTGAGAATTGCACTCCAAGCAAGTGAAGCACTCTTCTCTTTCTCTTTTTCTCTCTCTCTCTCTCTCTCTCTCTCTCTCTCTCTCTCTC
>JBBIGC010000125.1:23961554-23983393 GCA_037576955.1 Lepidarchus adonis | reverse complement strand
GTGTGTGTGTGTGTGTGTGTGTGTGTGTGTGTGTGTGTGTGTGTGTGTGTGTGCGTGCGTGCGTGTGTGTGTGTGTGAGGTTTTGCGATGAATGGAGTTTGCAGTTTAAGTTTCACCAACACATCTCCTTCCCAACTTGAGCTTTCCATTGGTTCCTTACGAGGGAGGAGTGTTATTCAAAAACACACACCAGTCACCTTTCTCACAGCGTTAGCATAACAAAGCTGGACCTGAGCCATTGGGTGGGATTGTGGGCGGGCAATGAGCTCCTTTTGTGATTTTTCATTACTTTCAGGGATTTTAGTTTTGAGAGAATATCAGATTATTCCAGAAACTCCATAAGCAAGTCTGGTTGAGATTCCTCAGCAGCTCATTGGGTTCTAAGCCAGTGTGTGATGACTGAGCCATGCAGTTCAGTCACTGCTTTTTACTTGTTAGCTGCATTTACTAAGCTGTGGACCTCAAACGCCAGACATAGATTGGTTGATAAACTACATCTGAAATAAGGGGGGATATATTTAAATTTGATTTTTGACAGAATGTCACTCAAAGGTTGTGGTCACCAAAGTGGAGATTGGCGAGTTGCAGTGGACCAGGCTGGAGTCTGTGCCCCTGCCAGGCACGGTGTGGTAATGGCTGTGTGCTGAGTTGATCGGAGTGACAGGGTGGGCTCAGTATGTGCTGCAGAACCCCCACCTCCACCAACCTCTGCCAACCATGAAGCTGCACGTAAATGTCAAGCCTCCCCAGAGGGCTGCGATGCTGTCGGAACACATTGTAGCCGGGACGTGTGTGTGTGTGTGTGTTGGGGGTGGTCAGAGGAAAAGCCAGCCGTCTCCTAGAGACCAGAGAGATAGCGAGTGTGTGAATGTGCATGTGTGAATGTTTAGTGCTTCGTGGGGACCGGGAATAACAGACAAGAACAGTTTTGTCATTGTGAGAACACGTGTGGCCACTCTAGTAAGAGGTCAGAAGTGATCTTCTGTTAAAGTTAGGTTCAGTGGAGTGCATGGCATTTAAATACACTCATACAGAAGCCCCCATAAGGACAGAAATACAGTGTTCAGTGGCGAAAGAGCCAGTCCATATCTTTTCACACCTATGTAACAAACACACTTACCTTCCAGGTCAATGTGTGCTACAGAAAAGCAGCAAAACAAGAATTAACCTATTGAAATACTGAGAGAGGCAGCGTTAATCAAATTAAAGAGAGATGGAGAACATATCTAGGCAGATCAGACTATCCCGAGTTGTTAGAGCTGTGATATATTTAACACCCTTATAAAAACTCAGCACCGCACTAAACATTTGCAAAGCAGCAAATTAAATATGTTTTGCAAAGTGGCTTTTAAGTCATTTTCTCACATTGTGATTTCTTTAATATCACATTCTCCGTCGGGATCTTATCAGCATTGCTTGTGGCGCTTTTCTTAATGTTATTTTAATTCCGGTGTTGTCATGTTAAGTGCGCTGCCACTGCCTTAATGACGATAATGTATTCTACCTCCGCACAAGCCTGTAAGCTTATGAAGGCTAAAGACTCATCCCAGGTGAGGTTTACATAATGTGTGTGGATGTGTATTAGGTGCACAAACAGAAAAAGTTTTATGAGCGCTATCCTGCTCAGTCTGGGGAAGCACTTTCTCAATAATGAAGACTGGACATTCTGAAATCTCAAGATATTCTGCTAATTAGCATATTCTTGTTTCATTTCTAAGTTCCTTAAAGCCCCCCTCCCCCCGCTCCAAGCTCTTTCGATAATTGCCTACTATAGGCCATATCACTGACCCTAGTCTAAGCAAACAGACCCTAAGCCTTCCTCTGATAACGAAGTCTCACTAGCTGGCAAAACGCTCTCCCCATGAATTTTTAATGGTGGCTAGAAGTAATTGCACTGGGGCATTGGAAATGAACGCGGGCTCTTCAGAGAGCATGCTTGCGAGTGTTGGCGTTACAGGGAGTGTGTTAAAGAGTGTTAGCCCAGCGCAGTCTCTGTCCATCAGTCAGCCGGAGATGGAGAATTCAGGCCAGGCCCCTAAGGAGCTCTATGCTGCCAGCCCAGCACAGGGAGCACAGATAATCACCGGAACGCTCTGCACTTTCTCTCCCTTCAGCTGACATTGCCTCATCCTTTCCCCCACCTGCAGGATAGGCCGGCAGTCTGTCACTCATTCAGGCCGTTGGCTGTCTCCAGCAGTCAAAGTGATGGATCCTCAGGATGCTGGTGTGATGGGCCTTTAGGGCCGGCGTTAGCCTTTGAGAATAGACACCTGTGTTATTATGAAGACAGGGGGCCCAACATACTAAGGCTTTTTTTTTTCTAACGCACAGTTTCTGTGCATTATGTAAACTGGCATACAACCCTAAATGATGTCTAATCATGTTGTGCATGTAAAAATGCAAAATGTACTTTTCTCCAGTAGTAGTTAGTGACATTTCACTTGTGACATTTGAGGAACCCAAAGTGGTTGGTTTTGAAGTGTTTTTTCTACGCCTTCTAAATATGTGTACATTTGCATTAGCGCCCCGAAAGACATTTTGAGAGTACATTAAGTACATTAGGCAATGCAGTAATTAAATGTAGTAGAATTACACCCCTGTGGATTATTAAAACTTACATTTTTTGTTTTGCTAGTTGAGAATTCCATTATTTCAGTCTGACTAAATCCTGCCTCATGAGAAAGTAGTTAGTGGGAAAATGCATAATTTTCCTGATATGCTATAGTGTAGGTGTAGTAAATCAATCATCAAATTCAGACTTACTATGAGCACCCATT
The DNA here is from genome assembly GCA_037576955.1 of Lepidarchus adonis. Lineage (NCBI taxonomy): Eukaryota > Metazoa > Chordata > Actinopteri > Characiformes > Lepidarchidae > Lepidarchus > Lepidarchus adonis. The sequence continues at coordinate 23,980,616 of JBBIGC010000125.1, read as the reverse complement.
GCAGTTGCATCATGAAACACTTTATGCTGCACCTGTGCTCACTCAGAGTGATACTGATAGATGGTGTTACTGCAAACAATAAGTAGTAAAGTTACAAACCCCCAAGAAGATGAATTTTCCAAAATGCTTTAAAAACAAAAACCTGTTATATGTTAATTCACATTAACTTTTATTTAACAGTCAGAAGTACAAAGACTTTTAATAGTTTTAATCACCAATGTAATTTTTTGGGCAAATGTACACACATTTAGAATTAGATGGCTTTTATATACTCAACAAAAGCTGGTGCAGAAGCATGTTTACTATTGTGTTACATCACCTTTTCTTTTACACACCCAAACACATGCAGCATAAAGTGTTTCATGATGCAACTGCAATGGGTGCTCATAGTAAGTCTGCATTTAATGATTGATTTACTACACCTACAGTATAGCATATCTGGAAAATTATGCATTTTCCCACTAACTACTTTCTCATGAGGCAGGATTTAGTCAGACTGAAATAATGGAATTCTCAAGTAGCAAAACAAAAAATGTAAGTTTTAATAATCCACAGGGTTATGCAGTACAATGAAATGTCCTGATATATGCCTTGGTGTTACCTTCACATACATGCAGGTCACCCATGTCATGGACACAGATGGGGGCTTATCATACAGATGTTGGCCTTTGCACCTTTTGCCGAAAAACAATCTGGGTGGTCATTTTCACCTTTAGCACTGAGGACTCGAACACAAGCTTTTTTTGTTTTCTATTGTCTGTCTGAAAGATGGACACTGCAGCAGTACAGGAGCCCTGCCTCCCCTATTTAACCAACTGTTGTACTGCTGGACAGCATTCTCGCCCTCTCCCCCCGTGAAGACCACAAGTGCCTTTTTGACTCTTCAGTCGCTCCGGCCTCCTGCTAAACTGTCCGTCTGTGACCCATCAAGGTGCATTGCATAGGACGTAGGAAAGCTATACCTGACTGCATATAATAACGTATAGCTTGTCACAAATCTCTACAATATAGACAGTCTGCCTTCTTTCTGCTAGCCACCATCACAGTTCCTTACAACGCCTGTGGATTTACCATTTCAGGCGGAGACTCCCACCCACTGTGGATAAGCTATACGGGTGTCAAACATGCACAGCTAGCCCTGTCTAACTCAGATGGCTGCACCCACTGCCGGGCCATGCCTAGGAGGGTCAGAGCTCTGTGTGGCTGCTACCTTTCAGTAGAACCCCATTCTCTCTTTATCCATAGCAGCGTCTGCGGTGGCATCGCCACACCCCATCCCGCTCCCTCCATGGACTGAGCAGAAATCATGTTCTCAGTTTTACCCAATCCACCCTCCCCGTTCAAGGACCAGCTACTCGCTGACACTGGGGAGAGGGAAAAAGAGGATGAGGATGAGAAGGCGTTTGCGCACCTTCTCATAAGAGATGGCAAGGATGACTCAATACTCCCAGTCACACAGAGTAGGCTGAGTAGCTCTAACTAGATTACAACCTGTTGGAGGTGTGTAAAAGAGCAGCAGCCAAACTCCACATCTCATGACCAGCCCCTCAAGGTGGCGCTGAAGTCAGGAGGGATCTTTTCAATGGAAAAGGCTTCCCTTTCAAGCTCTACTAGCAAGCAGTGTTTACCAGCGGTCCCAGAGTGTGTGACAGAAATGAAACTCTTCTGGGACAAACCCTTCTCCGACCATGTCCGTGTGAAAGGTTACACTTCTCTGGACATAGAAGAGATGGAGGTAGCTTCAGCAGCTCGCCACCTCCACCCAAACCGGCTTTCAGCTCTGTCCTCAGCAGGTCTGTCTCTCCCTGGCAAAATAGAGTGCTTTACTACCTCTATGAATCAGAAAATCTTTGATCTTTGGCTTTAAACATCAGGGCTCTCAACCCCACCTTTCTCGTCACTGCCTATCAGGTTGAACTACTGGAGGAGATGGGGAAGCAGCTGGACTTGGTCTCACCCAACCCCACTCTGTGGGAGGAGATCTGCGTCATCACCAACCTCAATCTCCGCACTTAATGTGGTACCATTCAGAGCTGCGGTTGATCAGTGGGGCTTGCCGTCGTGGCCGAGAGAGCACTCTGGCTGAACCTCTTTAATTTGAACAATGAGAAGAAGGTCGACTTGCTGGATGCCCAAGTGGACCTGAAGGAGCTATTTGGCTCCACAATAGCAGCATGCAGCAGAAATGCGACCTCGTCAAGGAGGTAGATCCCAGGCCACAGAGGAGCCACCCTCTCTTCCAAATGCCCTAAGAACAGACGCCTAGCCCCAGACCAAGGGGAAAGCAATCATTTGCAATGGCCGCTGCCAAACACTGCCCAGGTTCCACCTTTGGCAACAAAAGGCGGCAAGACTCATGAGGGTCTTTCCTCCTACTCTTGTTGGGGTATGTCCAGCATCAAGGATTATCTTGTCCATCTCATTATACATGTCCATTCCATTCCCTCCACCTGCAAAAAGGCAGAAACTGGGGGACATGGGCACTGTTTGCGTGCACTGTATAATGGTCCATTCAGTTCCCCGATTACACAATTCCCAAGCATACACTGGTTCCCCTCATGTTCGGAATTCAATACAGCTGCATCTGTGCAACCATGTTTTTCCGAAGGCAAAGAATAATTTTAATTTCATCAAACAGTCACAGTGGGGCGCCACCAGACTGCTGATGAGTGCACGCCCCATTCAAGGCATGCTCGCTGTTCAGGTAGAAACCTGGCATGCATGTGCATTCCATCCTGAGGTCCTAGCAACTGTTACCTAGGGCTATAGGCTTCAGTTTGCCATTAAACCACCGGTGTTCAAGGGCATGCTGTAGTCAGTTGCGGAGGGAATTTCAGCTCAGGTTGTGCAAACCGAAATCGCTACTCTGCTAATGAAGGGGGCTGTTCAAATTGTGCAAAAGGAGGAAAGCCAACAAGGTTTTTACTCTAATGATGGGGGGCTTCGTCCCATACTAGACTTATGTGTTCTCAACAAACACTTAAGGAAGTACAATTTCAAAATGCTCACTTTCAAGCAGCTGTTCATTTGTCCATTGGATTGGTTCACCAAAATCAATCTGCAGGACATGTGTTTTTATATAGGCATTTGTCCTGCTCACAGAATGTAATCTACAAATTCTAGTGTGCTGGTCAGAATGGACAACATGACCACAGTGACTTATGTCAATCACCAGAGCAGGACACCTTCTGTCGTGAGATCTAATCTTATGGTGCAGAACACGCCTAAGCTCAGTCTGTGCCACACACTTGCAAAAGACTCAGGGGGTGGATCTGCTTTCGAGGGGGTTGCATCTATATGTAGAATGGAAGCTTCACCCTCAACTCTGGGAGAGATACGGCAGGACACCCGTAGATCTCTTCTCCTTGCGGAAAAGCTCTCACTGTCCTCTGTTTTTCTCCCTAATGGAAAACAATGTGAAATTGGGTGTGGATACGCGGGCTCACCCATGCCCAAGCATACTGCTTTACACATACCTCCCACTCTGGTGAGGCTAAGACAGAGCGGGCTGTCACTCTGATTGCTCCACTCTAGCCAGGCAGAACCTGGGTGGTGGAGACCAATCAACTTCTAGAGAGAAGTGGCCCCTCCCCCCCCACGGAGAACTACTGTCTCAGGCGCGCGGGCAAATATTTCACCCACGGCCGAACTGACTATCTCTATGGGCCTGGCCCATGAAAGGTTGAATTGAAATGTCGCTGCCCTCCACGCTAAGGTCATTGCCACCATTCACAATGGCTCCTCTACTCCAGCCTCCTCTACTCACTCTATTTGTGATAATAAATGGCAGGTGTTTGAACGTTGGTGTGAACATAGAGAAGTGGTTCTGTTCTTATGTCGGTAGCTGATATGGTTTTGGCTTGTCGATGGTAAAACAGCTGAACAACACCTGCTTGTTTGTCGTTTTATGAAAGGCACACAACGCCTCAGAATCATTGTGCCACCTCACATTGTTGGAGTATTATTTTTGACCTCTCATCTTGATAAAACACACTGAAGCACACAGCTGGACTCATGGTTATAGACCACTTTAATTTACTCAAAGTAGCCGAGAGAAGCTCCGGACCGTTTCTTTGTCTGGTTGTGTCTACAGATAGCTTAAATAACCTCAGTTCTCCAGGAATATCCTTCAGTTCCTTACCATAAATGGAGTTCAGCCCTTCTTTCATGAGCCCAAAATTACTCCACTGTGTTTTCTACAAATATAGCCTTTTAAACCTTGGGCTTCTTGACCTGTGCCCTTTAAGCTCAGCACAACAGGTAGTGTTTACTATATATATGTGCTCACTCCAACAGCTGTGGGGGAGATGCCACAACATACTACCACAACATCCCATCATGAAACCTACTCCTAGTTCTGAATGCACTCTCAAACGCAACATTTGAACCATTGGAGGGGATGGGCTTGAAGTTGCTCTCGCTTTAGACAGCCTTACTGGCCACCCTTACTTTGGTTAAGTGGGTTGGTGAACTTCATGCCCTGTCAGTGCACCCTTCGTGCATTTCCCTTTCGGAGGAGGAGTGCACGCTGCACTGTTTATGCCAAGCCCGGGCTGAATGTGCATAAATTGAGAGTACGGCTCTTTTAGGAAAAGTAACCAGCTTTTTGTGTCTTGGGCTCCCCTCACAAGGGGCAAGCCATTTCAGCCCAGCGCTTGTTTCATTAGATAGTTGATTGGTATAGCTTATGAGTTCATTTGCTCATTTGCCTAAGAGCCCACTCTACTAGGGGCTTGGCTGCATCCAGGGCTTTATTCAAAGGGGTATCAGTTCATGATTTTTGTGCAGTGACTAGCTGGGCTACTTCTCAGATGTTTGTTAGGTTCTACAGTCTGGACATTGCTACCTCCTCAGTAGCTGAATAGTCTCTGAGCACACTAACACATGGGTATCAGCGGTTTTATACTATTTAGACCCAATGGTCGTTTTATCACCCATCAAACGAGTTTCAGCCAGCTGTTAATGTCATGTGAGTTAGGTGCCTCAAAGTCTGGGTGGTTCAGAGATTTTGCAGTGCTAATCAGATGATGATGACGCTTGACATTTTGTTTAGAATAGGGCAAACCATAAAGCCCTGTGCATGATAGTTTGGAGAATGAGAATACAGTTTACAGTTTGTAGACCTATAGTGGGGTCTCAGGGCCTTGCGTGTTTTGTGACCTTAGATTCACCTACTTTTATTCTCAGTCATGATACATCACCTACAAAAAGGTAGCTTGCTTAATGTGTATGTATGTAGTCTTCCAAATTGGCGTTATTTTAATATTCTGTGCTCTTTTCAGTGTTTAAGTGTTTGCAGTCATCAAATTCTAAATTTGAGAATATTTATCAAATAAAAATAAGTTGGTCATTAATACTATTACAAATATTTTCTTTGTACTTTGGCCAGCTGAATGAACACAGCACAGATTTCTTTTGTTTTTATTGCATTTTGGAAAATATCCCAACTCTTCTGGAAACAGGGTTTCTTTAAGAGTGGATGGTATGGGGTAATCAATCAAATATTGTGCTCTTCCTGGCTGCCAGGAAAAACTGAATCATTGCAGCATTCAGAAGCATCCAGACAAATAGCTGAAGCTAGAATACACCTATGTGCACTTAAGAGTGTGTTCTGCACACCTAAACTGCCTAGACTGATTTTTAAAGAAAAAAATTACAGAACAGCCTGTCAGAACAAATGTCATTTACTGCTATTAGTCTTAAAAGCACAGTTTAAATAATAGCCTGTTTAATTCTGAGGGATATGGAGATGGTGGAAGATGCCCATGTAGGAATAAGGTAGAACTGGCCATGGTACATAAAACTACATGACTGTTGTAAATGTAAAATAAAGGATACGGCTTCTTTAGGCTCCAACAGTTCGGCCAAGCTACATAGCTCAGAGGCAACAGAGTTACTGAACATTTGGGAGCTATAGCCCTTTAGAATGAGAAAAGGAGACTGTGGAACCATAGTGGGGAGACAGAGCAGGTTTACTGAACTGAACTGTGAAATGAAGGCATGCATTCGGATGTGTGTCTCCTGTGACGTCTGTAGATGTCAACCCCCTACCTGCCCCCATGTTTGACTTCTTATTCTTACCCCCCTTCTCTTACCCCACCACTCTGTCCCTCGCACCTTCCGTGTAGATGATTGTTCCACATGCCCTCTGACCTCGTGATGCTGGAGTGGTTTCCAAGGGAGACACAGGGGCCCTCAGTGTCCTCTTAACAACCACCACTTAATTTGTACAGCCACAAACACACCGCACACACTTCCACAACCCCTTCACCTCTAAACGACCCTAACTTCAGACCTCCACATCCTATCCCACTTTAAGCAGATGTAACACCAACCCCCACGCATGCCTGTTGTGATGTGTTTTCACCAGAGGGCTAATGGCCATAGAAGGAGGAGAGTTTTATAACATGTGATGCTGTCTCTGGCTGTTTTCTAAACTAGGTGTCAATTCACAACAGGCTTCAGACGTACCAGCTCAGCGCGGCGGCAGCGGCAGTGCAGCCGCGGAGCCCCGAGAGCGCGGCCCTTCTTAACCACCGGGGGGAGCTTTACCATCAGCCCCAGCCTCAACATCAGCCACCGCTGCAGTGTGTCAGTCCCACGTCCTCGCACTCCCACCAGCCTGTGGCCGCATTGAGCGAGCTGCGGCCTGACACGCTCATCCAGTGCCAGCAAATCGTCAAGGTCATCGTCCTAGACAAGGGCGGACACGGGCGTGTGGAGGCCTTCCTCAGCCACAGCCCCGTCCACCAGCACCACCACCAGCAGATCATCCAGTCCATCGTCTCCACTCCCATGCGTTCGCCTGACGGGTCCCAGCGGGACAAGGACGGTTCCCAGCCTCCGCTGCCCCCGCCCCCGCCGCCCTACAACCATCCACATCAGTACATCCCACCAGACCCACGCTTAGCCCTACAGAGGACCCCCAGTGGCTCTCGCAGTATAGTATAAACTCAAAGAAAATATTTATGAAAAATAGAAGGAATAATAAATAAATGACCTTCCCATGTGTACCCTTGACGTCACCTTTGTATATATGTATACTGAAAGAGATATAATTAAAAAAAGATGAAAAAATACATATCTATATGCATATATTTAAGCTAAATGAATTTAAAAAGAAAAGAAACAAGAAACAAAGTATGTACTTTATTGACTTTTCAAATATGTGAAATAACAGATATGAGAAAATAAGATTTACTGGATTCCTGTGTATTTTGAAAAACAAATATGTAGTTTTAACCAATTTCTTTAGCTGTTTGAACGCTGGAGAGGTTGTATGGCTCATTACTTGGAAAATTAATTTTCTCAAGTATTTTTAGAGCTAGACTGCGAACAATACCAGGAACAACATGACCAAGTTCAGCAACAACCTCTGTCTGCGTTAGCTCTGTTATCTTCTAGTCTTTTATTACCTTACTGTAATAACTTTTGTGTGTATGTGCGAGCATTGGACTGACGGATGATGTGCGTGCCAAAATGAGAACACCTCCCCACAAAGAACCATTGCACTCTCTGAAAGCTTAGGGCTAGTTCAGACATTTGTGCTTGTACTGTACCTTTTTGGCTTCCCTCAAAGACTATGATGGAAAGGAGCAAACAATTAAAAAATATCAGTCTGAAACTGCAATATCTATTTTTTTCTTGAATGATTGAACCTTTTTGCCTCTGTATGTTGTCAACCTGTTTCTTTTGAAGTTAGGACTTGTAATGGCTTGATATCTGAAAACGCCCTCTGGCTTTCAGTCGCGTGTTCATACTTAGCAGTTTGAGAATAACACACGATGACCAATCATGTCTCACTGCCAAACCAAGAGCCAGTCCAGAATTCCAGCCTCTTTTCTGGAAGCCGTTGCAGTGGCTAATGTTCTCTTGCTCAGGAACCCCAGAACGTATGTGAAGGCAGCGTCAAATTGGTCGTCGTCAAGTTTGAACTCTTATGTAGCATCTTCAGAAAGCAGGAGGCACTCACAAAGGACTTTTTATCCAGCTTCCCGGTTTGCGGACATATTGTTTCTCTGTCCAACCTCAAAGACAGACAGAAGAACGACATGTTTGTGTGACAGACTTTTGCCCTCTCTCTCTCGTCAGTGTATCATATTCAGTACTCACAGGCTTTATTGAAGTCACAGCCAATGGATAAACAGGTCAGTCAGTTTCACTGTTAGTTTGTTCTCTTTCATGTTATGACCTTTGATGACCCTTTGTTTGGCCTTTGGACCTCAAGTGACACTTGAAACATCACGAGTTGCGCGTTGTTGGCACAAAACCACTTTAAACCTGAATGTTTTTCTGCTTTGCTCTTTTTTGAGCCAGATTGGTAAGAATTGAACAGCGGCTTTGTTTGTTTCTTTGTTTGTTTCCTTTTATTCCAAGTGTGTAAATATCACAGTCTGAGGAGTCGCAGTCGTTCTGGGTCTGGTAAATGTTAACAGTCCATGAGCCATCCTTATCTAAGGTTGGTCATCTTCTGCTTGGTCGGGAAGCCTCAATGTATTAATCACGAGCACCATCGGCATGTGTTGAATTTCTCTGAGCGCCTCTGTTCTGTTATCAGGCAGAGTGCTTTGTTCATAATTACATTGCTGCTGTTTGGAGCTCTCATATCTGATCCCGTCTCCCTTATTTCATTCCCTTTCACTCTCTTATTTCGTTATAGGGTAATGGCTGAGGCAGTTGGAAACCATTGTTAGGAGAAGCAGATGGAGCCCATCTCTTTAGACCTGGAGTCCAGTCAGGGTTGATTTAGCTGGCCCAGGCTTGTCAATTGGACAGCAACAAATTGACTATTTTCATCTATTCCCATTTCCCCAAGACTGCACCCCAGAATAAACAAGAGAGCCTACCTAGCTGACCTCTGTCCTTCATCAAGGAGAACACCATCCTTCCTTTCTCTCTCTAGTCTGAGTTTGAGAACATGACCTTAGAGATCTGAAATTCATTTTTAAAAATGTACTTTTCTGAAACAAATTGGCTCCACAGCCATCAAGATGATATCAAAAACAGGCTCCAAGGCTAAATAATGCCAGAATGAAATATTGAATGAATGAACTTCATTTTTCTCTTTACACATTCCCCCAGGGGGTTAATGCTGAGGTCATGAAGACCTCCCGATGAGCTGTGTAGCACTCTATGCTTTTGTGAAATGCATGCAGTGCCTGAAACTTTGGATGTAATCAGACTGTGCTAACAGAGTAGAGGCTTCTAAAATAGGAGTCTAATGTGTAGCCAAAAGCAAATATGCTAATGCTAACTCTGGATTTAACTGCTGTTGAAAGGGCTAGTGCACTGGTACCTGTGTTTAAATCTAACTTCTAAATCAGACTGACAGCGTGTTCTTGAGGGGCTCTGACATGACTTAAAACCAGTTGATTACATTCTCCCATTTGCTTTGATCCATTCTGTTCTCTGTCTATGCGTTAACTACATGCTATTAAAATTATTTCTGTCTGTACTCTTCACCCTGAGCTGTGCCTTTTTTATTAGAACATTTAAAATGTCAACAAAGTGTTATGGTGTTCTATATACAGTTTTTGGCAGAGGTGCTCAAATCTGGGTTAAATCTGGGCCTTATTGCCAGATTTAGTAAGTGTTTGAAGACTGGAACTGCATGTGTGCAAACTATACCAAAATATACCTCCAAACTAAATACTCTTGTGCATGTATTTGGCATCTGGTAGCCTCACCAATCTATTTTCTACAGCACCAACAAGCTTTATATAGTGGCTTTAAAATTAGTAGCCTACAATCTGATAATGGAATATCTAGTATTGTTTTATACATTTTGTATTTGTGCATAGTCATAATTGTTATAATTATGTTATAATTGTGTTCTACTGTTTTATTTTATAATTGAGTTGTACTTAGTTGTTCTACTTGTGTTCTACTTACTCAAATGTTCAGGGTCCTTGCTTTGCTTTAACCATGTAATGTGCAAGTCAGACATCATCCTCTTAATTTAAGTTCCAGTCAAACAACCATTGAAAGGGACATAACAAGAAGGAAACATATTTAACAGACATTCATACAAATTTGACAAATGTAGTCATTTAAAATCTATCTGTTTAACTTGAAATTGCAATAAATTGCAAACTTTGTGCAATTCTTTCTTAACTTTGACATTAAAAATGAGTAACTTGCACCAATGTTTATATTTTGAATAGATAATGACCTTGTATTCCCTTACAGTCGCGTTCTAAGGGAGCCAGAAAATTTCATGACTATGACACAGGTCTAAAATCATGTTATCTGTAAATTTAGAAGAGCTAAATATATAGTTTAGAACTAATAGTTCTAAACTGATAAAAAAAAATAATTCTGCGGCAGGTTAGCTCCAACTGGAGTGCACACTTAGAAGAAACTGCCACTGACCCAAGTATTAGCTGAGTACTGATGATTGACTGCATTTTCTGTATGATTTGTCCTGTTAAAAAAGCCTTAAATTTCACCAAAAACCTGATCACTGAACTTTTGATCTTTCTATGGCATCCAGTGTGATGTTGCCCTCTAGTGCACCATGGGAATATGTCGCACTAGAGGTTAAAATAAATAAACAAACAAGCTTTTCTCTGGCAAATATAAAGAAACAGATATATACCATAAATGTCAAATTAATTTAATATACTTTGCTTCTAATAGATAGCAAAATGCATTTTTCCAAAGCTATTTATTGCTTTTTCCCACCTCAAGGAAATCTAAAACACTGTTGTTTAGTCCCCAGGTGATGCTGTCAGATATTATATATATATTTTTAAATATTCAGTGTCATTAATAACTATTTAAAGTAATTAAGTCTATGTGTATAATTAAGTCGATGTGTAAGGCGGCAATGACCCACTGGAATAAAGATTTCTGAAGGGGAGAGCAAGAAAAACCCATCCCCTACTCAGTGCTTAAAGTCCCTAGGTGGTGTTCAAACAGCAAGTGCCTTACTGCTAAGTCACCGGGCTGAGAAAGAGCAGCTTCCAAAATGATCAGGTATAAAAGCTCTGTGCCAGAAAAGAAGTGGAAAGAAAAACAGCAGGTAAGAGGTGGGGAGCCTCTCACTTGTTCGTATACGGTGTTAACAGCATGGCTCACTTGCAGCTAGCAATGCTGGGACTTTCTCTGGCTCACTGGTAATGATTTTAGGTGGAGAACAACAGACAGAAGAAAAAGGAATAATCCTTTATATATAAAATAATCCCGCTGATTCTTTTTTTATTAAAACAGTAGAACATAGATTATATTGTTTTATTGTAATACCCTAGACCAGCTATACACACTTGAACTGTGAAACATTTCTTTAGTGTTAAACCACCTTTTCTTAGACAACATCAAGCATGTACAAAATTGTGATCAAAAATCATCAGCTTAACTTGAAAGGTTGAATTATGTACATACAAGTATTTTCACTATATTGGAACAAAACTTGTAGATCCAAAAATATAATTTTACAGTGTAAATGAAATAATGTAAGTTAATGTTTCTATTTCTGTTGGCCCATTTCTCTTTACATTTTAAAACAATGTTTATATATATATATATATATGTTATAATATAAAAAAAATTAACAATTATCTAAATGTCCACCACCCTAATATTATGTAGGTCCCCCTTGTGCAGCCAAAACAGCTCTGTGGTGCACTGTGTGTTCAGTTATACTCAGTTATAGCCAGTCCTAACATTTTGTACAACAGGATTGAACTAGGCAGGTTAGCCATCACTGAACTGCTCGTGAACCTATCACCGGTTCACCTGTTGTCCTTGCTTGGATCATTTTTATAGGTACTAATTACTGCATACATAGAACACATCCTTTAGGAGATGCTTGATGCTAGATTTTTTTCTTCTGACTGTTCAGTGGCTGCCTAATTTATCCCACCCTCCTGACAGGTGCCATATAATACAGTATGTAAAATCAGAATTTAACTTGTCACCAATTTTCTAAGTAAATATATTTCTAAAGTAGCTATTGTCATGAAATTCTCAGCAAATGTCAGCAACAACCTGTCCAACCCACCCATGCAAAGAAATCAAACTATAGATGTCCACACATTATGTACAGGTTATGTGAATAAAATGAAATGACACAGGAAAATAGTATTTGACACATGAAGATGCAAAAAGACACGGAAAGACATGACTCCAGCTGAAATTTATCAGTAGTTAGAAAGCAATCCTGCCACTTTTAGCCCAAATTATGCTTTAGTCCCAACTGATGGCCTATAAAAAGGTGTCTCATTACCAAAGTGTCACGCAAAAAACATCTCATGAAACCATAGAGCTCTTTCAAGACCTTCACAAACTTGGTGGCACTGGTTACAGAAGAATTTCTAAACTACTGAAGGTTCCAGTGAGCACTATTGGGCCCATAATCCAGAAGTGGAAGCATCATAAACTGGCCATGACCAGGTGCTCTCCATAACATTTCAGACAGAGGAGTTAAAAAAAGAATGATCAGAATAGTTGTCCAAGAGCCTCTTATGGAGAGCTTTAGAAAGATCTGGAATTAGCAGGTACAACTGTTTAAAAGAAAACTATAAGTAATGCACTCAACTGACTTGTATGTACACTCAACATGCAAGAATGTTTGCTGACCAACATTTAGACAAGCCTGTGAAATACTGGGAAAATATAGTCTGGTCAGATGAGACCAAAGTGTAACTCATTGGACACCATAATACACACCATGTTTGGATGTTAAAAGCCATTGCATATCACCCCATAAACATCACACTAAGTTTGTAAGTTTGTAGATGGGAACATCATGGTGTGGGGCTGTTTTTCAACATACGGCACTGGCACGCTTCATATAATTGAAGGAAGAATCAATGGAAAAATGTATGAATGGAGACATTCTTGATCAAAATCTGCTGCCATCTACCAAGATGATGTAGGTGACAAAGGTGCAACAAACAAAGGTGGACATTTCAGCAAGACCCCAAACACAGCCAAGAAAACTCTCAAATGATTTCAGAGAAAGAAAATTAAGCCGCTAGAATGGCCCAGCCAATCACCTGAGCTGAATCCTATAGAAAATCTATGGACAGAGGCCCATGAAACATTCAGGATTTGAAGGCCAAAATAACATCTGAGCAATGCATGGGTCTGGTTTCTCCATATAGGAGGCATCTTGAAGCTGTTATCACCAACAAAGGCTTTTGTACAACGTATTAAATACATTTCAGCTAGCGTCTTCAATACATTTTCCCTGTCACATTGCATTTTATTAAACAATTTAATGTGTGGACATCTATGGCTTAATTTTTTACTGAATTTCATGTCAATAGCTCCTTTAAAAATAAATGTACTCAGAAAATAAAAAAGGTGACAGGGAAGTGCTATAGACAGTAACATGTGACAGTAAGATATACAGCATTTTAAAAGTGGCTTGATTAAACAAAATGCTATGCCTGATTTCTAGGAACCCTATGACCTTTCACACAAGCACAAAATAATTACCTGAAGTCAGTAATGGACTCTAAATGTAGGTTGAAAGGGATATTTGCCAATGTTCTATAAGGCTTGTCCTGCATTAGTGCATTAGTGGGTGTGACATGGATAGGTCAAAGATTTGCCCACTAATGTGTTCCCTGTCATCAAAGAAATATGGTCCAAAAATGTCTCTTTCAAAAAGTGGAAGTTCCACAATAGATACATTACTATTACATGTCCTTTTTGCAGAGAATTTCAAGTTAAACACTGCTGAGTTTAAGTCACATAAATGCTTTGTACGAATGAAAATGAAAAATATACATGTTCAGTTCAGTTCAGTCTTTTTGTAGTTTCTCACCAGAGTGACAATGGAAGAGAGGCGTGAAAGGAAACTGTATTGCTGATGTGTCATTGGCCTGGGTGCATTTAATTTGTTTCCTCATTGTCCATCTCTGTACTAAGAACAGGAAATTAATGTCAGACAGAAGCTTCACTGATGTTGTTTAGATGCTCTGTGAACTCTTTGTCAACTGTAGTGTTGACCTCCTCTCTGGGCGTGGTCATTTTGTGCCAGCGCTATGGTGGACAGAAGCAAATACAGCATGCTTAGTATTGTTTCAAACAGATACATAACAAACAATTGTCAAAATAAGAAGATTAAACAAGATAAAATTGTAAATGTAAAAATTATAAACGTGTTATTCGTTTGCAAAATTATTTCAAATATAGAGCATTGAATCAGATAAATTGAGTGCAATACTTTTCATTGTTTTCTATATATGTAGAGAAGGAAACAGACAGAAAAAGGAGTACAGTATTGAGATATGTTCACATTACAAGGTTGCAGTAATTTTTCATGTTTAGTCCTAGATAAAATGCGTATTTGATCTCCTCTGAAAAGGAATGATGTGGGTTTTTTCTAGCTTTTTGTTTTAATCACAATTCCACACAATAACCACGGTCACATTTATGCAGTGTCAGTTGAATGCTATCATGAGCTAATGTGTAGATAAAAGGCTCATTCATTTTAATGGGCTATTCTCACATGTGACACATATGTATGGGTCATGTACAGCAGTGGTCCCCAACCACCGGGCCGCGGATCGCTCCTGGGCCGTGGAGCATTTCGAACTGGGCCACGAGCCGTATTTTATTTAATACGATCTCAGTGTGTAGCATCTAAGTATGTTTGAGACATCAACTTTGCTGGTATTCTGGATGAAAGTCAAAACCCTGAGATCGCCACAACAGCACTGAAAACTTTTTTTGAAAACCATTACCATAGCGACCAGAGTGCGTTATGGGCAGAGGAGGTCGTTACTCTGCTCGTTGCTAGCGCATTTCAGAAAGACGCTGGTAATAAAGTTACATTATTACACAGTGGATTCACATGTATTGTTATATTTACAAAATACCATAGTTTTTGTCTTGGTTGTATCATTTTATTTTGTTGTTTTTATCTGAGACACCTTAAATGCCGGTCCGCAAAAATATTGTCTGACATTAATCCAGTCCGTGGTGCAAAAAACGTTGGAGACCGCTGCTGTACAGTACAAAAAAGAGCATGACTCAGATCTCAGCAAAATAACAGAACAAGGTTTGCAATGTGAATATAGTCAAATGTACAATAAACACAATAGATGTGGATAAGGAGAGTAAGAGAACTAGAGAAACCTAAGAAATGCTGGGTGTTTATCAGCTGTATGTTTCCTCAAGATCAATAGACCACACCCCAAAATAAGTCTTGCCTGGCGTATGCTGCCCCTGGTGCTGAAGAACATGTAGATGACATATCCTGGGATGAGCACCATGGAGGAGAGGGCCATGAGCCAGCCGATGCCCTGTCCCCAAGCTGGGTAAACATACTTCCCCAGGGTCAGAGGAGTCATCTCTATTGCACTGAAAGTGAAAACCCCCTGCAGATAAAAAAGAAAGGTAGATCAATAGCTGGTCAATACACTGATGGATGAGTGTAAAGATGGATGGATGGATGGATGGATGAAGAGCTGGTGAGCGATATAAAAAGATTTGCTCTTCAGAAGATATGTTATTTCCTTGGTTTCCAGTCAGAAACACACATTCAAACACTTTCACACATTTGAGGTTAGTTCAGCGTCTCTAATTCACATGCCATATACAACAGGTAAAATAAGTACTGAACACATCACCAATTTAGTAAGTAAATATATTTCTAAAGGTGCTATTGAAATTAAATGAAACCCGGCCAATCCACATAAGAAATCGAACCATAGATGTCCATACATTAAGTTATGTGTTTAAAAATTTAATGACATAAGAGAATTATTGAACACATAAAGAAAGTAAACAGTAAAGCTATAAAAAGCTGTGTCATTACCAGAGAAACATCCCACAATGGGTAAAATATAAGCGCTCTCTCAAGACCCTCAAAACCTTATTGCTGCAAAACATACTGACGGCATTGGTTACAGATGAACTACTGAAGGTTCCAGTGAGCACTGATGGGGCCATAATCCGAAGGTGGAAAGAACATAATTTCACCATAAACCAGCCTCAGCCAGAAGATCCACGCAAGAGTTGTCCAAGAGCCAGTGACCACTTGTGGAGCGCTTCAGATAGACCAGGGATTAGCAGGTACATTTGTTTCAAAGAAAACAATTCTCAAAAAATAAAATAAGATAAAATTTCATTTTGTTATACATAACTTAATGTATGGACATTTATGGTTTGTTTGTTTTTTGCATGTGTGGATTGGGTGCGTTGTTACTGACATCTGGTGATTTCATGTCAATAGCACCTTTAGAAATATATTTACTTACAAAATTGTTGCCATGTTCAATGCTAATTTTACCCGGTGTGTGTCTTTACATTAATAGGAAACCCACATAGACATAGACATGTTCTTACTTAATGGACGCTGAAACTTGGCATAAAATTTAAGTACTTTTTTAGCCATTACACAGTGTTCAATCACACATTTGACAACTAAATAATTTCATGTATTTTAAATACCAGGCAGAATAGATAAACAAACCATTTAAATTGGTAATATAAACATTTTCATTATTTTCACTTAAAACCTGATGTTTTTGTAAATATCAATATATTTAGAACTTGCCTGAAACCCGTTAAAATGTTTGGATATATACATGTTTGCCACTATGTCACTTTTTAAATTGTTTGGGAACCGAGGATAGTATTTACTGCAATTTTAATAGTGTAATTTTTAGTTTTGAACAAGAATTGGGCTGCTTAACGGTGTGTGCAGTAGTGCGGTGGTATGTGCAAAATGAAAACCGGAATTATCTTGCTGAAATAACCATAGATGCCCCAAACAACATTACCCTGATGGCAACAAATGTCTCTCTAAAATCCCAATGTTCACTTCTGTGTCAATCTTCACATATATGCCCTTCCCCCACATGGACTATGATTTCTTAACCATGTACTGTAGTGAAAAGATCTCAATTCTTTATAAACGTCCACTAAAAAATATTTTGAACTGATCAAAATTGCTCTTTTTGGAACAAAGTGGACACCCATGGTCCATCTTTGCTTTAAAAGACTGAGCCTTTGATGTTATTTTTCATTCAGTTATTTCTCTAGCCAATTATCCCTAGGGTCCCAGAGGGGGCTGGAGCCTATTCCAGTAATCATAGATTGAAAGGTAGAGAAACATCCTAGACAGGTCGCTAAGTTTGTTACACACAGGAACATGCAGACAATTTCACTCCCACCTAGAGGCAATTTAGCATCTCCAATTCACCTGATGTACTTGTCATTGGACTGTGAAAGACTATCAGGTGAAAGCCCACTAAAACATGAGGAGAACACGCAAACTCCATACATGGAAAATATCCCAGGACTTACATGCTGCAAGGAATATATTTTGTTTGTTTTCTCTTGATTTTGGTTGCTCTCATTAATCCAGTAATTATGCTCATTTCTGCCTGTCACTGTATAGTGCTAAATAAATACATAATTTACGTAAATTGAATAGAATGATTTCATGTAGAGCGTTTCCCATACCAGACAGATTAGTGGTGTGAAGTAGAGCCAGCAGAGTTTCCACCAGTTGCATGGCCTGTATCCTATCATTTCCTCAATGTTACTGTAGAACCTTTCTGCTCCTGTGGTGCAGAGGAGGAGAGAGAAGTGGTTTAATCAAATATCAACATAATTCATCATAAATTATTTGTCCAGTCAGCTATACCTGATAGCTTAATGCTATTGTAGTCTACTGGAAAGTGGCATGAAAAAACATACAAATAACACAATTGTGTGCTTTGGTTACTAATTTGTGACATTCAATAATTTTACTTGATTAAAAACCACAGTCAGTTTACTACTATGTGCTAATTATATAATATGTGAAATGTTAAGTGTACTTCTGTTAAGTGTAAACAATTTGTCTGAAAATTGGGTGTTGTTATACCATAAAACCAGGCTATAGAGATTGTTTCGAAGAAGACCAGGAAGAGGAGGCACATCCCACTGGCTGAGTAATAGTCAAACAGCTTAAATACATACAGGCCACCCTGTAATGGAGAATATGCATCAAGACACACACAAAAACAAAGTCGCTATAAACTGAGATAAGCTTGGAATGGTATGCTATGTTTGGAATGTAACCAAATACTACCAGTACAAATTATAAAGCACAGGCCTGTGCCTTACCTGTGTGATATTGGACAAGCCAATAAGATAAGATATAATGCAGACGATGAGGATGAATACTTTCTTCCTCTTTCTCAGGACAGTGGGATACTCATCCATCAGAGCGGTGATGAAACCTTCCACAGTACAGAACTGTGGAGAACAATCATTCTTTTATTATCATCATGCTATGTCCTCTGAGAGAGCAGAAACAATTATGTCAAAGGCACTCGAGGCTGTGTATCATAGTGACTTTATCAGGGGGAAGGCCTAAGAGTCTTCTAGGCCTAAAGAGAAGTTGTAATATTCTTAAAACTTCCAATGAAAGATAATAATGAAGCTCTACCTTTGGGTTAGATATCTCAGGCTAGATTAAAGTCCTAATGTATCAGATTAACCGTCTGTGTAAATAGAAGGTGGCGGAGGAATCAGCCAGTCATGTTGTCATTTACAATGGGTGGGGCCAATTTCATGTGGAAAATGTCACTCTAGGCCTTGCCCTAAATACGTCACTATGAAAAAGACGTTGCAGCCAAACTACTGAGTTTCTGTCAGACTGTAGACATCATGTCAGGATTCTATCCATCTAGAAATACTACACACAATGCAAATGTTAATATGTCTGTTACAAGCTTCAAACTAAACATGGTATGTATTTTACAAGCTGCAGATGTCTGTGTTTAATGTAGAATGGGCAAAAAGACGTTATTTTATTATGTGAAATACAGTTAACACTAAAAAGCACTTATAAGACATATCATAGTTTTTTTCCTCTGTATTCAACCTTAACTCTCATGATCATGGTTTGTTACTGAATTAGGCGGTAAATAGAGTAAAGTGCAATAAAAGCTCTGTAACACCAAAAATTTAGTGGGTTATAACATATAACATAACAACAGCTACACAGTACAATGCAATAAATATATTAATTCATTAATATTAATGTGTGTGTGTGTGTGTGTGTGTGTGTGTGTGTGTGTGTGTGTGTGTGTGTGTGTGTGTGTGTGTGTG
>JBBIGC010000125.1:23931928-23961454 GCA_037576955.1 Lepidarchus adonis | reverse complement strand
CTTGTGTAATTACATAAACCGAACTACTGTAATTCATGTGTAACAATGGCTACTTCCTTAGTAGTTACACTGTAGTTGCATGCATTGTTAATGTGTAACTACACAGTAATTAGAGACACTTAATATAAAGTGGGGCCAAACAACAAATTCAAAAAGACATCCCCACCCATAGACTGCTTTTAATACCTTGTCTTCTTAAGAGGTCCATATAGTTTATATGTAAGCATCTATATATAATAATATGTCTTTACATCTGTATATGATGTCTATACACTCATAACTTTTAATGCAAAGTTACACTGTACTTACTGAATTTAACAGAAATGCCTGTGCAAACGTCATAGAGTATGTTATATTTTGCATTATATGTTATTTGTTAGCATTTTTCCAGCATGTTAAATTGCAAACAGGTACAAAAAAACAACAAAAAAGTTACATAGCTTAAATTCAAGAGATAACATATATGTAAATAAAATATATACTGTACATTTACTTTTTTAACAAATTCATTGTGGTGTTTCTAGGGTTACAAAACTGGTAAATCTGGGGTCACACAACATGTAAGATCATGTGACACCATTATAACACTGACTCAAGAAAATTTACCTTTCCACCAACCTTTTCATGTTCTTTGTAATTTCTCTTGTCTTTAATAAAATTTTTGAAAATTACTTTGGTGACCTGACCTCTCCTTGAAGAACTTGGACAAATATCACATTTTGTTCAAGTCAATCAAGGCTAATGAGCAACAGAAGGAGCTGGTATGTATGTTTATACTAAGTTTCTTAGTTAAATTTTGATGATGTTATTGACCTGCATAACAACAGCCAGGTGGATATTAACTTGGAACAGCCCATGGTGCTTTTTATACTATCCCTACAAAATAACGCACTATGATATCTGTCTGTGCAAGTAGACTGAAACTTACTGAAATCTCCATATTTTTTACAGTGAGCTAGCACTCTGTGCACCTCAGTTGATTTGTATCAACAATGTGACTCCACTGACTTTGGTCTAGCTGTACATTCTGTTTCTGTTCAATCCATGACATGTTTCTTTTCAGGCTGAAGCATCAAGTAAAGATGCAGCTGGTCCAAGTGATCAATGGGAGGTACGTATGTCTCTAAAAAATCAAACGGTATTATTAGATATTTGGCTGGTATTTGTGTGAGAAAGGTTGAATGGATTTATTTGTTTATTTTTTGCCTTTTGCAAGCATGTTTGTTATTGTGCCTCATTGTGATCTTGGATGTGTAGAATTTGGATGTGAGAAGAATAGGACAATTGCCTGTATGGTGGAATAACATGTTCTCCGTAATCTGTTTTTCCCGAAGTGGCCAAGGACCGATTGAAGGTGCACACAATGATGCAGCCAATCTGAGACCACTCATTGAGAGCAAAGCTCCAAGTGTACTAAAAGAATATGACAAGTTAGCAACACTCTCTGTGACATCCAGAAAACCTCTGGTGAAGACAGGTGGAATTATCCTTGTAATAAACTATCTTCTTAACTTAATTGTGAAACAGGAGCACTTATATGATCTAGTGTCCCTCTGTGGATTTATTGAGTTGAAACTGAGGAACCAATAGAGAACCCTTCACAATGATCAGTGAGGTTATCGCAAGCTGGGGAGGTCTCGTTATGCTTCAGGAGTTATTATTACACTGGAGCCACTTGCAAAAGTTGAAGAAGAGTCTATTAACCTTGAAACTATTAAAACTGGCATGGAGAAAACCTTTGCGAGTCGTAGGCTCTAGAGTCTAGATCACAAGCAAGTCACCAACAGTGGCTGAGATTTTTCAGCAGCACCCTCAATTAGTAGACATGCCATACTTGTTAAGTTTACAGTACATTGCAAATGAACATCTAGAATTTTAGAATTTGCACTTGTTCATGTTTGCTAATATTTTTGGACTGTCTTAAAGCCTAGTGATAATGTATACATTTTAAAATAGGTACAGTTCCATTTACCATAGCTGTATTACCTGCTATTTTTCAATTCAATGAATTGAGTTTTGGGAATATGTTTCCCAGAAATAAAGACCTCTTCCTTCAGAAATGGGAAGGATATATTGTTCAAAATGGCATACTCATGTTGTGTGTAATTTTGTAAATATTTTTAAGACTTTGGCTTATAAGAACCAAGTTCAAAGTAAGTTTAACTGGAAATTAAGTGACCCACTCACAAAAAATGGCCATCCCAAACACCTTTACACTTATGGTTGGATCTTTGAAAAAAAGTTTGAAAATTTGAGAACACTTGGGTATAATGTCAGCACTTACGGAACAACTCATGTGGCTCACTCATTTTTTTAATGCTTGTTCAGGCCTATAGAACCGATTTTGTTCTCGCTCTAAACCACAGCTTGAGAGGACAGTGTCTTTTTGAAGAGAGTGCACACTTGGTTCCCATTTCTGAAAAGGAAGAAGTACTAATGTTTCTTAGAATTGTAACTGCAAATTTTTTTTTTAATAGAGATGTGCCAGACATCAGACCACTAGACTTGCACTCATCTTTTAGTGGAAACCAGTTGCATGTCTATCCAAGATACACTATATTGCCAAAAGTATTCACTCATTTGCCTTTATACACATATAAACTTATGTGACATTCCATTCTTAATACATAGAATTTATTATGATGTCGGCTCGTCCTTTGCAGCTATAACAGCTTCAATTCTTTTAGACAAGCTTTCCAAAAGGTTTAGAAAGGTGTTTATTTTTTTACCATTCTTCCAGAAGCACATTTGTGAGGTCAGACACTGAGGTCTGGCTCGCAATCTCCACTTTAATTCATCCCAAAGGTGTTCTATAGGGTGAATCTGTGCAGACCACTTAAGTTCTTCCACACCAAACTCACTTATCCATGTCTTTACAGACTTTGCTTTGTGCACTGGCACCAGTCATGTTGGAACAGGAAGGGTCCAACCCCAAACTGTTTCCAAGTTGGGAGCATGAAATTGTCCAAAATCTCTTGGTGCTAAAGCATTCAGAGTTCTTTTCACTGGAACTAAGTGGCCAAGCCCAGCTCCTGAAAAACAACACCACACCATAATCCCCCCTCCACAAAACTTTACACTTGACACAGTACAGTCACTCCAGTGATTGGTCACTTCAGAGAACGTGTCTCCGCTGCTCTACAGTCTAGTGGTGGCACTTTACACCACTGCATCCGACGCTTTGCATTACACTCGGTGATGTATGGCTTGGATGCAGCAGATCGGCCATGGAAACCCATTCCATGAAGCTCTCCACACATTGTTCTTGCATCTACTGACCCCACTCTGTCATTTTACGTGGTCAAACACTTTGTGTTTGAATTACTGTCATTCCCAGTCATTTCCACTTTGCTATAACACTGACAGTTCACTTGGGAAGTTCACTGCTGAAGTTATACACATGTGGCCATGGAGGTGATTGGAACACCTGAATTTAATTATTTTCAAGAGTGAGTGAATACTTTTGGCAATATACAGTCTTATGCAAACGTTTGGGCACCCCTTGATAAAGAACAGATTTTGATGATTTTGTGATTGAAAAGATGTTCACACAGTCTCTCTAGGACATGGCAAAAATAAAAAATAAAAACATTATTATGGCACTGTGCAAAAGTTTGGGCACCCTAAGAGTTCCAAAGTCTCAGATTCTTTTTACAAGGTTTCAGACCTTAATCAGCTCATTAGATCTGATGCATGGCAACAGCTGTCATTAGTAAATGTCAGCTGGTGCCAATTTCAAAGCTTTACAAATACTCTGACTCTTCAAACCTTGTGCACACACTTGTGGACACTCAACAACCATATGTTCCTCTAAGCAACTGTGTAAAACTCTGAAAATGAAAGTTATTGATGCCCACAATGCAGGAGAAGGCTACAAGAAGCTAGCAAAGCGTTGTCCGCTTGCAGTTTCCACAGTGAGAACTGTAATTAAGAGATGACAGTTCAGAAGAACTGTGGAGGTCAAGATGAGGTCTGGAAGACCAAGAAAACTCTCATTTGCTGGTCAGAAAGACAAACCAAAAACCCCATTTGACTGCAAAAAAACTACAGGAAGATTTAGCCGACTCAGGAGTGGTGGTGCACTGATCCACTGTCCTTCATGGAAGAGTCAGCAGAAGAAAACCTTACCTGTGTCTCCATCATAAAATCCAACATCAGAAGTATGCAACAGAACATCTACAGAAGCCTGATGCATTTTGAAAACAAGTGCTATGAACTGATGAAGTTTAAATAGAACTTTTTGGCCACAATCAGCAAAGGCATGTTTGGAGAAAAAACACCTTGCCAACCATTAAGCATATAATATTTGTATTTTTTATTTTATGGCATAAAAAGTAACTATGCATCAATGTTTGCTGAAAATATTGTGTATTTTTTCCATTTCCTAGAGAGACTGTGTTTACATCTTTTCAATAACAAAATCACCAAAATCTGTTATTTATCAAGGGGTGCACAAACTTTTACATACAGTAAGATTGTAGTGTACAAACTGATTGCGTTAATGTTACTTCAATTTACCCTTAATGACCTATGCTTACTACATACTTGTAACAGTTAGGAGAGGCAGGTAGCGTCACGTTTTTAGGTTCTGCAGATTTATGATGGTGCAGACTGAATAACCGGTAGTGTTTTTCTTATTTTGCATTTGATTTACTTATGATTTCTCAGTTGAACGTGTGTTTACCCTAAATTGTTTTTCAGGTTTGATATGAATTAATCACTTTATGTCACAAACATCACTTTAATTTATTACATTTTGTGTTTGTAATGTGATGTTTTTGATTTCTGTAAAGCATATTATCCCATGTAGAGACTCGCCAAAATTAATTGTTTTTATTTAGAGGTTGCACAATGTGCAATGCATGTTACACAAAACATTTGAATAAATTGTGACTTGCATACAGTTATTCTGTTTACATTTTAGTATAATTTTATCAAATTACATTTTTGGATAATGTTAACAAAACATGTATAAATAAGACATCTTTGTGTTTTTCCCCAACATATCTTTGTGCTGAAATATTTATTGTGTGAAAAGTATTAACACACTGATTGTGTTGACAGCAACACAAAATATATTGTCCTTAACTAGATGGTGGGTATGGTGGGTTTTTAAATGTGTAAGTTTAATCTCTGTCTGGGAAACTGGCTGTAAATGTAGTAAAAGTTTTCTAAGCCTAAACCAAACTTTGAAAAACAAACTGAAAAAAGCAAAAAATAGAGAAAAAAAGTCAAGAGTTGTTTACTGATTGTGACAACACACACCTCCTCCATTCTTGTAGCACAAGTAAGGGAAGCGCCACACGTTGCCCAAGCCTATAATCTCTCCAGCCATGGACAGAAGAAACTCAGACTTGCTGGCCCACTTCTCTCTAGACTCTGGCCTCCCGGCTTGATTGTTTTTCTGAGGGTCTGCAGCTGCCCCATTAGGAGTGTTTCCCTCTCTGCTCTCCTCCATGATCATTGACTTTCCTGTACACACACTCACACAAGCATTGCATCACAAGTTACCATGTGTTTATCTCTGTTTATACTATTTACTATCTATACATCTGCATATAACTGTTTAATAGCTATGTAATGTGTTACCTCATTATAATAAAGTACTCTCTGTTTTTGTCAATTACATTTTTTAATATTAGCATTTGCAGCACAGACTGTTGCAAACAAAAAGCGAGAACATGGTTCTAAACAAAATTACCCTTAGCTGAAATAAATACATCAAGTGGCCATTAGTAACTTCAGGCATATGTTAAAGCGCTGTAACGTGGTTTTAAAAGTACAACATTTTTAAAGGTTTTGAAAGTAGACTTCTAAAATTTTGAGTAAGCTGGAAGTTCATGCTCACCAGTTTTCTGTCCTTAGTCCTTGTGAGAGAGAAAACTGGAGTCTGAAGACCGAGCACTCCCAAGTGTGCTGAAGAACGTATTGGGCAACTGCGTAGGACCGTTAATTTTTTTCACTACCCATATTCCGGAAGGACCCGCCCCCTAGACTGGGATTGGCTACTACATCAGCGAATGACAGCGAGTATCATAGCCATAGAGGCGTATGGGCTCTATAGTAGCGCGAGGGGCGGAGCTTTTCGGAAAACGGGTAGAGTTGTAAAATATCCTATAGGAGGGCGTATCTGGTTCGGTTTTGATCAGTGAGGAAATTAATGTTTTTGGAGCATTTCAAGCGCTCGCTATTTAACCCCACTCCAATGACTTTACTATATAGAAAAAAACGAAATAAACTAACAGTGCAAGTCTCCCATCCCTACTAGACTAGCAGTCCAGAGATGAGCTGAATTAGCTGAAGGTTAATAAGGTAATTTGGCCTTTTTATTCTTCTATTTGTGTCAAAGACGAAGACCATTACAAACCCATCGACTGTGTGCACGCTGTCTTCTGGCACTTTTCTTTCATAGCCAGCATTAATGATTTGCATTTCCATTTCAGAGACGCTCTGAGTTGTCTTTCTTGTCTTTCAAGAAATGACTTATCACTTGATTGCCTAATATCCCACCCTTTAATAGGTTGCTTATGAAATAAAATAACATCTGTGTCGCCTATCAGTAGTTTTCTCTGCTGGTCAAGCAGTCCTGGAGAGAGTAACAATGTTATTAAATTTGCTCCATCTGTTTGTCCAAATTCTAGAGATGGTTTTATAAACTGTTCCGCCCTGAAAAACATAAATAACTGTTTTCTTGAGGTCCTCAGAAATCTCCTTTCTTGTGCCATGATAAACTTCCACAAACAAGTGTCCTGATTAGATGATTTTATGACGTTTATGAGGCCGCATCCCCCTGGGTACTGAGTTTAGTGGGTTTTTGTGTGTTTAGGTGGGTTGATTTGTTTATTTGGGGGGAATTTGTTTATGTGTGCGATTGTGGGACTATAGTTTGGGCTGTTTTGTGTTTTAGGGTGGGTGGCTGAGCTCACCGTCACTGTGTTTATGGTGGTTAGCAGTGGCCAGAAATGCAGTTGGGTTCTGATGCCTTAACGCTCTGTGTGTGCTATGCCAGTTGGGGGCGCACTTGGATGCAAGTTCTTTTAAAAGCTGATTAAACTGGTGAGCTACTGCCCAATTCAAGCATAAAAATCTTGATGTCACTCTCCATTATTTCCCATGACAATGATCTAACATGGAACTTTGTCACAATATGGATAATAAAACAACTTGGGCATTTAACTCAGTTAGAAAGGATATTTGCTGCCCACCGAGCCTTTGTGCGTGGAATTAAGAGAGGGCATGACCACTGTCCAGTGCATCATCACACTGTCACTCAGAGTGTAGACCACTCTGTTGACCTCTGACTCTGATCCTGAGCCAGGAACCCAACAGTATTTCAATGTGCAGGACTGAAGCTCTGGTTGAGATGACAATAGTAAAATTCACTTGGGAACATTTACCTACTGGTATTACGTGGTGCCTGAGGCTGCAGTAGCTCCTGTCAGTCCACAGGGGGCAGACTGACCTCTCTTATGGTCATGCTCCTTTACAAACAGGAAATGTTCAAGAGCTTTTTATCCTCCTTGTTTATATGATCAATTTAAACCCAAAGAAATCCATAATACATATATGTATGTGTGTTATCATTATCATCACCATGGTGAATCAGAGTATTTGAGCTCCATTGATGATGTTTTTTTGTTTTGCCATCCATATACTTAGAGTCAACATACTAAGAGATGATCAGACTAACTCAGATCAGATGCTATAGAACCTTCCACCAGCATTTCTATAGTTTTGCAAAAAATATTTTTCATTATAAGGGATTATTCATACAGTATGTTTCCCCAGTCACAGTCTAATTGCTAGAGAGCTTGTTGGGTTTGTGACCATAAAAGGTGCAGGTTTGATTCCCAGAACCAGCCAGCAAGCTGAGGTGCCCTTGAGCAAGACAGCAAACCCCTACTGCTGCCCAGGGGCTGCTCACTTCTCTGGTCATGTGTGTTCACTCGAATGGGTAAAATGCAGAGAGTAAAAATTCCCATGCTGGACAATAAAGGACTAAATTATACAAATTATTTTTAATTTGGGGAATAAGATAAGAGTTTCATAAAGATCTATAAAACAAAAGAGGACAAATGTTGAACATTTCCTGAATTCAAATTTAATGTTAGTGGGTGTACAGGTGGAGCGAAGATTTTCATAGTACCGGTGCATTGTACACCACCCCATTGTACACTTGGGGTCAAATGACAGAAATTAAAAATAAAAAATAGTGCAAATTGCACTTAAAATTGATTGTGAATGCAGTAGTAAAAACATTTCATACTATGTCGAGAAATCTAATTCATTTTTTGCTGACTTAAAATGAGATCATCTTTCCTAGGTTTATTCAACATGAGGTGCAGCTCCCAGTTGTTGAGAGACTGGCGTAACTAGTCTGTATTCTGTTCTGTTTTTCTATTCTGTTTTTGTTAATTTTTTTTTCTTCTGCCTTTGAATATAATTTATATGATTGTATCTATTTTAGATGTGTTGTTTTTTATCTGGACCCTGAGTCTGTAAAAAGATTTTCTTGCTTGCTCAATTGATTAATTTATTGATTGTTTATTTGTCTGCTTGCTTGATTAATTAATGTAACTATGGCCTGCAGAGGAGATCAATATTTTGTGATCAGAAAAAGAACGATTGATCAGAAAGGTCAGAAGATTATATATATAATATATACATATAAGCAAACGATCAAGTATTTTTCTTGTTCACACAAATCTGTTCAGGTCGTTAAGGAGGACTTATCACGTGATGCCTGTGCGCTACGTCGGCAGTGACGTATGAGGAAACGGCAGATAAACAATAACAACGGAGTGCAGAGGAAACCGAAATCTGAAAAACGAAAGATGAGGACAGTAGTAATAATGACAACAGCTGAGCCTTATTGCTTGTAATTGAAGGTAAATGTATTAATGCGTGTCGATAAATAACAGACTGAATCAGTCTCGCCAAGAGGCACGCGAAAAAGCAAACGCATCGGAGAAGGTAATTTTAATGAATGTAGTGCAGGTTATCGCGGACTGGTGTGTGTTCAGTGTGCATAACTCTGATAAAGCACAGTGGGGAAATAACGAACCACTGTAGTGGCTATAAAGATGTGTTTAAATGGAAACTGACTAGGAAGTGATTTAGTCACCTGTGAACCTAAATGTACTGACACTATAAATGAATCACAGACACAGGGTGTTAGGTTTCTAAAGTAAATCAGTGGTACAGATGTCCCCACTGCCATGGATCAGAATGAATGCTGTCTCCAGAGACAGAGAAAAAGAGATACGGTGATAAAAGTGACATTTATCATAAGTAATCTCTCTATTTCTCTCTTTCTCTCTCTCTATCTCTCTCTCTCACTCTCTCTCTGAAGGTAGTATCCCAAGTACTTTTTTTCTGTATTAATATACAAATTAAAATATTGAGGCCTCACTATAGAGGTGCCATTAAAGAGAGAGAGAAAAAAAAAGAAAAACATGTATATAAAGTTTAATTTCACTTATTTGAACAATGAAATTTTTTATTGTAGAATGTTAATGTTAACTATTTATTTATATTTGCTTGTTGGTTTGTGTTTTTGTTTGTTTGTATTGTTTTTACAGTGGTAGTGAAAGGGATGTCCAGACATATCCATTGTATTTGCTATTCAAATTAGTGCCTGTACAATGCTAATGATAGTAAAATAGTGAGAAATCTTTAAAAAAAATAATAATAATATTGCTGTGAACACTTTTGAGTTGAGCTTCTTTACAACTACTAAACCACTCTGATATTGTAGATGTATTTAACTACTTAATTAGACAGGGATGGCTAATCATGAATTAAATTAAAGTGTAAATGTTGTTTCACCATTGAAGAGCCTTCTAGCCTAGTTTTAAACCTAATCCCATTTAAATCCCATTAAAACTGAGCACTGATTAATTTTCAGTTTTGTCAAATGTTTATCATCACTTTTTTGTAGATGCATTGCTCTGCCAGTGACAAGTGTTTGCAGCAGCATGTGGAAAACACCATATTTGGCTCCAAGAGCCCTGAGGAAGAGCCATGCGAGGAGGAGATGGACACGTCAGAACCCAGCTGGCACTGGTTCTACCTCGCAGAATGTGGAGTGTGGCATATGTTTGAAGTATGTGATCTTCCCTTGGTTAACTTTAGCCTGGCTGGTTTGCTTCTAGGTTAAAAACTTTGCATCCTTTGCATATTTGTGCCCTCTACAGATTGATCCTAGTGCCGGATGTTCGGTGACCAGTGATCAGATTGAGCAGAACTACAACAGGAATCAGCATGGCTCCATGGACTTCTATACACCTAAATATACCTATAGATTAGACTTTTCAGGTGGGATACCACACTACACAATAAGGATGCTTTTACCTCAGAAACTCCTGGACACTTCTGACCTAACATAGTCTTCTGCACTTCACATTTTGTAGTAATGAAACAAATCAACATTACAACTGGAAAGCAGAGGCCAATAAAGAGGGCGTTACAATCTGCGACTGGATTTAGGTATTTAATTCATTCAAAAAATGAATGCCATATTTGTAATTCTCCTCAAGAATGTGCGTATTTTATATTGTTTATAACACACCTTGCAATCATTATATGCACAGTAATGTACTGAATATATTTGTGCTCAGATTCATCTGTGATAACCTGGCTCTCCCTGTCCCTTGTCACTGGGAAAGAGTTAATACCGATGAGCCTTATCAGGTATAAAACTACATACAGATAAAAGGAGGCATTGTGTTTTATCTGATTTCTCCGGTGCATCATTCCAATATAAAAATATGAAATATATCACATCAATGTAATTACTGCCAAGTATGTAAAATTAAGGACACATTATATATAATACACTTGTGAGCAAAAGTTTGAAGACTCCCAGTCAGTTTACATGTTTGTTGATTTTCTAAGGAAATATGAGTGCATGTCCTATAGTACACAGGTTAATTTTAGCAGATTGCAGTGCACGAATTTGTTGATTTAATACATTTAACATTGAAAAAATGTAAACATTAATATGCACAAAGTGGACCACAACACAATATGACCTCTGCATTTAACCCATCCACAACGGGCAGCACCCAGGGGCAGGTGTAGCAGAACTTGCTCAAGCGTACCTTAGCGTACCTGGGCCTGTACTTAAACAAGCAGCCCTCCAATCACAAGTTCCTAACTACTACACTACCTCAATAACTTATGTTAAATTCAGCAACTAAACAGTTATTGTGCATTAAAATGTACCACATCGTTTTTTTCAGTGCATGCATATGTATACAGTTAATATATCACACTCCTAATAAGAACAGTGCATATATCTGTGTTCTCCAAGTTTGCAACCTGACTTTGTTTCTTGTGTTTGTTCATTAGCTTATCCCTCTGTGCCGAGATACTTTTGAATATAAAGAGGTCGCACGACTCTATGAGAGGACCATGAACCAGCCAATCAGATCCATCCAGCGAATACAGAACTTGGACCTGTGGGAGTTTTTTTGCAGGTGCACTTTATTTACTTTAACAGTGTGTCCAACCTTATCAGAAAGTCTTTAGAACTGTAGATTTTAAGTGTATGCCACAGTGCATAGTCCCAGTATTTTTTTTGGCAGGATATTATATCAAAACAGCAACATGTTTATTATATTGATATTTATTTATTTAATATTGTTTTATGCATTTTTTATTTTAAAGTTAATTTTATTATATAACATATGTCTAGAAGTTTAGTTCTTTAATTTGTTCTTTGAAAGGTCCTATGTCAGATTTATAGGCAATTATTTGGTGCAGAAATTTGCAAAATTGTGCTACTATGAGTGTGTGCAGATTCTGTTTTTTAACTTGGAGCACATCTCAAGAAATATATAAGAAGGCACTGGTGAATGTTACAGTCTTGATGAAAATAGTGTGAGTGGGTTTTATCATCATTTATCGAAATTAGGCCTTTTTTTCTGCCGTCTTCTCTTGCACTACAGTGGAAATGGCAATAGAAGTCAGAGTTGCAAAGAGTGCTGCAGAGACTCCTGTACTGTTCATTTTTACGTGGAATTATTGCAACATTATATTGTCATCCAAAAATCATGATAATATTGTATCATCACTCTGAGGCAGTTCCAACCCTAAATGTAGATTCATGCCTACATTCTTCATAATATAATTGCTTTCTATCTTTTTACTGTTTGTTAACCTATAATTACAATATTATTAACTAATTATTCAGGAGGTTACCACCTGCTCTTAACAGTGTGTTTTTTTCCCATTTTACCATGTTAAAGGAAAAAGGCTCAGCTGAGGAAGATCAAACGTGTTATAGACATTGATGAGAGGATGCTATTTCATGGGACGGGTCACAGTAACATCCAGGCCATATGCACATACAACTTTGACTGGAGACTAACAGGAAGCCATGGTGATGTATACGGCAAAGGTGCGTTAATATGCCCCTCACATTAGTAAACCCAGAATTAGGATTAGAGTTAAGTTAACCTGGAGCTTATCAGATAACACAGAAAAAACACAGCGCAATTTTATTTATTTGTTTATTTTACCTGTTT
The DNA here is from genome assembly GCA_037576955.1 of Lepidarchus adonis. Taxonomy (NCBI): domain Eukaryota; kingdom Metazoa; phylum Chordata; class Actinopteri; order Characiformes; family Lepidarchidae; genus Lepidarchus; species Lepidarchus adonis. The sequence goes on along the minus strand of JBBIGC010000125.1, from coordinate 23,948,924 downwards.
GGTAGTTTAATATGTAGTTATATTTCTAAGTGCCCTTTTAATCTTTAAATGAACAGTTTATATATATATACAAATTATATATACAGTCCCAATCAAAAGTTTAAGACCACTTGACAAATGGCAAAAAAATCACACGATCTTAACAAGGTTCCAAGTAGAGCTTCAACATGCTACAAGATGAAATGGTAGTGAGAAAAAAATTGAGCATCAATTTATTGACAACAACGCTTAAACTAAAGAAGGCTGTTTCACAGCTGATCAAAAGTTTAGGGTCACACCTCCGAAAAAAGTGTAAACACCCCCAAAACAGAAATCAAAGTTCCAAACATGAGCTCAGTAATGAGTAGCTCCATCGTTGTTGTTGATCTCTGAAAAGATTTGCTGCGACAAGCTTGATGCAAGCGTTTCCATGAGGTGAGTGGGAACATTTCTCCAAGTAGTAAAGACGCTGCACGAAGGGCATCTACTGTCTGTAACTGTTGTCCATTTACGTAAACTTCCCTTGCCATCCATTCCTAAAAGTTCTCAATTGGATTTAGATCAGGGGAACATGCAGGATGGTCCAAAAGAGTGATGTTATTCTCCTGGAAGAAGTCCCTTGTCCTGTGGGCATTGTGTACTGTAGCGTTGTCCTGTTGAAAAACCAGTCAAAAATCAGTCATGAGGGATGCTCTCTGCAACATTTGAACATAGCCAGCAGCCATTTGACGCCCCTGCAGCTCCTGAAGCTCCATAGTTCCACTGAAGGAAAAAGCACCCAGACCATTATGGTGCCCCCTCCACTGTGGAGCGTAGAAAACATCTCAGGTGGGATCTGCTTGTCATGTCAGTAATGTTGGAAACCATCAGGACCATCAAGGTTAAATTTTTTATCATCAGAGAATAAAACTTTCTTCTTCCTTTCAGTGACCTATGTTTGGTGCTCTGTTGCAAGTTCTGTGATCTTCAAGGAGACAAGGCCTTTGAAGAAATGTTTTGTTTTTGAAGTCCTTCAGTATCAGATGCCATCTGACGGTTATGGGGCTGCGGTCAACACCAGAAATGATGACCCCCTCAGGATGTCTTACTGCGTCCCACCTCAGCAGCGGTGGCGCTGAGAGAGACCTGCTTATGCAGTTCAACAACCCGACCACTTTCAAAAAGGGAAAGGTTTTTTGCCTTTGCCATCAGAACGTCATGACAGTGTGAACCTGACAGAAAATGGCAATGAATCCACATTTTTGCACCGATTTGGCCTTTTAAAGGCATGTGGTCCTAAGATTTTGATCAGCTGTTTCATTTAGGCTTTGTTGTCAATAAATTGCTTCTGAAAAAATGTTTTGTCTCAGTCCTTGTTTTGTCTTTTTCTTGTAGCATGTTGAAGCTCTACTTGGAACCTTGTTAAGATCCAACCTGCAACATACAATTTTTCCCATTTTTCAAGTGGTCTTAAACTTTTGATCGGGGCTGTATTATGAACTATTTAGTAAGTTTGAAAGTTTGAATATTTGAAAAAATTGTACTTGTTTAAAAGTGATAGATTGCAAATGTTATTACAATGTAATATACATTGAGTATAGAAAAAAAATCACCCCTTTCTAAATATTCCCTTTTCCCCCTTACAGCCTAAAAGGAAATGGTACACAAACCAATATTTTTTAGCTTTACTTACTCAATGCAGTCTATAACATCCAAGTGAAAAAAATAAAAAAACAAGACATCCTGAGATTAATAAAGGATCACCCCCAATGCCAATATTTAGTTGAACTACCTTTTGCTTTAATGACAGCTTGAGTCTCTTGGGATTCTTCTTTATATACTTTGCACATCTAGACTGAGCAATATTTGTCCACTCTTCTTTACAGAACTGTTCAAGTTCAGACAAATTGGATGGTGAGCATTGGTGGACTGCGATTTAGGTCTGGGCTCTGACTAGATATTCACTTTTTTTTCTTTCAGCCACCGTGTGGTCAATTTTGCTGTGTGTTTCTGGTCATTGTTGTGTTTAAAGGTGAACATTCTGTCCAGCTTCAACTTTCTGAGAGTCAGCAACTTCAAAGTTAGTGAAACGGTTGGGTTAGGTGCATAGGGGAAGTGGGGCATGGGGCACTCATTACCCCAAAATGGATCCTCAGAGACTTAAAACGCAGTCTTTTGCATTGTGCTGTAGTTGTCAGTTGTGTATCTTTAACCTGACAAGAATTCCATTCCAATCGAATTGATTCCACTGATTCCACTGATTCCACTGATTTCCACAGAATGGAACAAAACCACCATTGAAAATGTTTTTGCATTGTTTTGACAATAAACATGCATTGTATAATTTATTGGCATTTGGTTATAGGAGGATACATGAAACACTACGCATATCTTAAATTCAATGTTCTATGTTCCCCCACAGGAAGCTATTTTGCTCGTGATGCCAAGTACTCCAGTAAATTTTGCCACTCCACCAGCAAGCATAACTTTACCCTGCAGAGACATGGCCTGGCTCCACCTATTTTTCAAAGTGAGCCACCCTACAAGTGCATGTTCCTGGCACGGGTCCTGGTAGGGGAGTATACAGTGGGTCATCCTCACTTCTGCAGGCCACCTTCCAAAGACTTGAGCATCGCCAACTTCTTTGACAGTTGTGTGGACGACATGGTAAATCCCAAAATCTTTGTGATATTTGACAGCAACCAGATTTACCCAGAGTACCTTGTCGAGTTTTACTGACGTCAAAGAAGAAGGACAGAGGCATTAGTTTTAGTCTTATTTAATGGGCACACAGGAGCGGTTGGCTCCATTAACTTGCTGAATTAGGTTGTCGTGCAGAGTCCTTGCCTGGATTGTCATGCCTTCCCTGTGAACCAGTGCCAAAATAAAGGTGTGTTCTGCAAACATGGAGCTTGCTATGGCATGCCTTTGATGAAAGAGCATAATCGGGCAACAGACTTGGAATGCACACTGGCTAGTGTGTCCTAATATGTCCTGTATACACATACAACGTTCCTGTTCATTCATTCTGTATATGTTCCATAAGCCCAACTGTCTGGGTTTTTGTTTTTTGTTTGTTTTTTTTTGCAGGGGGGGATGGGGGTCTTATTTATTTATTCCATTAATCTACCTCACCTTACTTCTACCTCATGTCAGCTAGTTCTCCAGATCACAACACATTTGCCTGGGTCTCCTGTCATTTCACGCATATTTTAACAGGAGTTCCGCCATCCCTGACTTTATATCAGCAAGAGTAAGTCCTTCTAGTAAGTACTGTACTTGACTCACCATGTGCTTTACTGTAGGTGGTTTTAGCATCAAATGTATGAACTAGTCCAGATAAGAAAGCCTGTTCATGACCACTGAGGGGTCTTTAAATGCAGTTTCAAATTCACACCATGTCACACACAGCAGCATGTACTCACTTATGTATAATACTGTTGTACAATCATTTGCACTGTATGTTCTGTATGTATATATGTGTATATTATAGAAATTTATCTTACATGTGTGTGTGTATGTGTGAGAAATTACTATTTGAGCAGTACATGATTTTCAGTGTCTTTAACAACTCTAAACTGCTCTGAATTGTAAAAAGTGTGAAGTATGTTCCATGCAATTTATTTGAACAAGCAAATATTTCACCCGATTTAACAGTGGTTTAACAGTGCCTACAGATCAATACTTCAACAAATGACACATAAAATGACATTTTGTAGTTGATTTCATAATTTAAATAAACAAACAGATCAGTGCCATGGAAACCAAGCACATCCTTATGTTTTTCACTCATTCAAATCAATTTAGGTAATTCAGATTAGGTGTTATTGGTTAGGACCTCTAGAAGGTAGAGGTGCAGATGAAGCCTGTCTTTAAATTTGACATTTAGTGCCTGGTGTTCTCTTTGTGATTGTGTGTGTAGTGTTGTCATGCCAAAATCCAAAGAATTTTCTGAGGCCTTTAGAGAAAGATGCATATGAGTCTGACCAGGGATATTAAATCATTTGAAACAAGCAATTTTGCTATAAGTAAAATCATCTAAATGTGGCTCTGATTTTAAACGACTGCCAGTTTGTCCAGGACCAGCTGCCCCAGCAAATTCATTCTCAGAGATAATTGATTGCATACTAAGAAACCAAGAAATGGCGTAGAACTGGAGGGTTTTGGAAAGGCCCTGTCTGTATAAGGCCAGTTTTGAACCCCATTGAAATGTTGTGGGGAGCTTTGAAAGGGTGGTACATGCAAGAAAACCTTCAAACTTCTTGCAATTGAAGGAATTTTGTATGAAAGAGTGGTGACATTTTTCAGCAAGAATATTACATCTTGGTATTTTTGTTGAATAAAGGATTACAATATGGCCCTTGTCATAGTGGCTTGGATATATGCACTTATCCATTTTTCCTGCTTCCAATACATTGGCTTGTTCACTATATGTAAAATGTATATTTATTCCTGTAGAAATTAAGTACATTCATTGCAGCACTTGCTTCAGTAAAACAAGAGCATTTGTGTGGTTGTCAAGGAGCAAGGAGCCCTCCTGCCTGTTACGTAAGCACATGATGTCACTGTAGGAGTGCCAGACTCTCTTCTTCTCAGCCTGAGCCACTTTCAAACTTTTGCAAATTGTTTGGAGTGACAACAGAGAGCAAGTCCTCTGTCAAACGATACTGTATAGTAAAGTTACTGTTAATTAACTACAGTCATGTTTGCTGGTGTGGACCATGAGGATTTGAAGTCAGAGCCTATGGACACATCAGACTGTTTTTGGTTCTACAAAGCAGAGTGTGGAATCTGGCACAGAATTGAGGTACTGTCCCAATTACATGTGATTCTGTTCATGACTGTTTACTCTCAGCTTGATGCATCACAGCTTTATAAATCTCCTTCCAGGACGGTCCTGTAAGCTTCCCCAGCAGCTCCGATCTGGACAGATATTACTTTAAAAACACGCAAGGAGTTACAGATATTACTACAGCAGGAGGCCACTTCAGAATCAATTTCTCAGGTAATACATATTCACAAGTGATTAAGACCCTAAGACACAATGGTTGAGTTCTGTTCTGGTATAAATGATGCAGAAAGTCATGTGGTTATGTTTTGATTTCCAAATCCAGCATGTGTAATGAGCAACTTAACAACAGGGCAGAAAAGACAGATAAAGCGCTTTGGAACTGTACATTCTATAAGGTAAATGTTTGTGTTAAATTGATCCAGCTTGGTCTTTATGAGTGACATGTTGCCCGTTAGTGAATAAATGAAAAAGGTTTTCTTGAGAAATGAAAGTGAAACTGTGTCCTGCGTAACAGAAGTAACTGTGTAGACCAGGCTTCCTCTGTACCTGCTCACTGGGATATTGTGGACCCCAAGACACCATATCAGGTAAAATTTCCATAGAAGTCAGAGACCACCCTTTATTTTTTTTAATTTCCATTAAAAACTGTCACTCCGATACATTAAACCATAAATTTAGGAAACAAGAAAATAATTACATTTTTAGACCAAAATAAATGGCTATAACTAAATGTACTAAATACTTTTGTTCAGTTTATAATCCTTTGTCTTTTTCTTTTTTAACTGGTTTTAAGAAAGGGAAATAGACGAGTTAAAGTGACAGTAGAGTGATGAGCGCACAGAATATCTGCCGACAGATTCAGATTTGGCAGTACACTCTGTACCATTGTGTCATTCTTTTAAATAATTTTCCTTTTTTTTTCAAACACTGAATAATTAGTTTATTTTTGTTTTACATATAGACTGAATATTGAAAAAATAGAACTGTCGTCTCTGAATTGAGCACAGTACTATTTGTTTCCACCAGGGGAACGCCTTCTTTCCCAACAATTTTCAGTGATTTACTAACTAGAAACGTACCATCCAACATGTACCATCGCTCCATTACCAACTACTAAATCCACACACATTAACAAATGAGAAGGCCTTCGTTTCCAGGTCATTGATTATAAATAGGGATGGAATTATCACTATATTATTACTGTATTATTGTTAAAATATACTGAATATACTGGTCAAGAAGCACTAGGGCACAGTAAAAAAACACACTGCATGTAAAAAATTTAATATATTCGATTAAAATATGATTCATTTATGAATATTAAGCAATTAAGTTTATTAAGTAATTATACAATTATAATTTATACTAAGTAAGTATCTCATCCCTTCATGGATCACTTTATCAGGTGTATACAGCAGTTATGCCTTTAAATGTTTCATCTTCATAGATTGTACACACTTCATTAGGCCTTTTGTCTGAACGAGGACATGGAAGAATTCAAGGAAGTGAAGAAATACACTCAAGAAACCGGATTACTGCAAAAACCCATTCGAAACATTTACAGGATACAGAACGTGGACCTCTGGGAACTGTACTGTAGGTATGGAAATTTGACATTAGTATCAATAAAATTGTTCAATTAACCGCTTTACTCAAGTTCCATTAGCTGTGCATGTAATCTAGGTTCTAATGGGTTCTAATGAGAACTACATTACCTTTAGGAAAAGAGCTCAGTTGATGAGAGTAAAAGGTCAAACTCACATTGAAGAACAGATGCTCTTTCATGGCACAAGCAGAGACAATGTGGATACCATCTGCAAATACAATTTTGACTGCAACCTTTCTGACAAAAGAAGGAATGGACATGTCTACGGTAAAGGTAGGTGAAGGTATGAGAAAATCTCAACAATAAAATTCCATTTATTTTTAAATGAGATTACATGTTAGTGTGTGTGTGTGTGTGTGTGTGGTTTTTTTTAGGGACTTACTTTGCAAAACATGCATCCCTTGCTGATATGTACAGCACACAAGACGTTTCTGCCTTATCAGTAATATTTCTTGCACGTGTGATTGTGGGGAAATATAAACCTGGACAGAGTGATTTCTGTAAACCTGATGATGACCAAAAAGAAAACATACATGACAGTTGTGTGGACGATGCAATGTGCCCAAGAATTTTTGTAATCTTTAATTCAAACCAGATATATCCAGAGTATCTGCTCGAGTATGGTAGGTAACTTACTGGTTACTAATTTTGGTAGAAACAGGAGCATGGGCCTTTTTTTACTGGTGATTTTTTTCTACTGGTGCTTTTTTTATTGATAATAGACAGAAATAATAAATTATTTCCTATACAATGTTCATGTGACTAGAGATTTCTTGTTAATATCATCCGATGAGCAAAATCCCTCCAAAACACTAATAAATCTTTGGGAGTGCTTCATCCTTCTTTGATTATTTGCATTTCGTGACATTAAAATCTCACCTGCACAGTCCCAGTACACATGCTTTTTTTTAAATCCCTGACTCAGCTAAATCAGTCAAAGTAGTCCTCAATGTCAATGTTTGGGTTAAGAAGCTCCTCTCCATATGAGGACAGATCCATTTGGTTGAGAATGAGGTTTTCAAAGGTCTCCTCCAAGTCTGTTTCTCCGATGAGAATGGCTCCCATCATGCGGCCGTTGCTTAGCACGACTTTCACATACTCCTGACCTTTAGTGCAGCGTACCAGTAGCTCGTGGTCAGAGCCTAAGCCCTGCGCATTAAACTTGCCCAACAGCACCACCTGGAGGAGCAACAAATGAAAATCACAGCATTAAAGTGAAGTTGAGAAATTTTTGTCTTGCCTCCCACAATTCCTTTCAATATATTTTTGGGAGAATTTTTGAATGTTATGCAATACGTTTCTTTAAATGTGGCAGGTCTATAGTTAAGCAACTGCTTTGCTGAGTTAAGTTATGCATGGTTACTTGGTTACTGCAGTTATCAATAAAATCTAATCTTCCTGTATCAGTGTTCTCTACAACTTTGGGTAGATATGATGCACCTGAACTGTATATGAAACTCAGGGTAAATAGGCCTGTTAGGTTGGATAATCAAAGGTGATGATAAATGTGCATAATCTCCTGGGGTTTACACCCACAAAGCAAAATGAGAAAGAATTTTCTCATGTCATTTTGTAGTACATTTAGAAAGGTAACTAAAAAACATGTTACTGAAATATGAATTTAAAATATATTAGTATTAGCGCTGTAGCCTAGAACGCGGTCAGTCGTACTTATTCTATAGGTCAGCTGCTGCTGCTGGGTGGGCGACACTAACGTACGATGGACCAATTACTGATGCGTCCTTGGTCTGGTTGGTGTCTGGGCCATGAATCAACACAGGAAACCCATTTTTTTCTCATTAACTCATGCAATTAATGATGCTATGGTTTTAAACAGCCAGTAACATGCATGAACGAGTAGTATAGCTAACACCCATCTCTCTCTCACAGTCCAGTATTACTGTAAAGCATTTAGTAGGCGTTCAACTGCATTCTACTGCTGTATATGACAGATAAACATTGGAAAAAATGAAAGGGAACCAGTGCCATAACCACGACCCCCGGTGAGCAGTTTCTATAGCTCGCCACCCCGCCTCTTGCCAAATTTATGGCCCAGACCAAAAGGGGCAAGCTAACAGGATTTGACTAGATTTCCAATTGCAATTTTGTGACTGAGAATTAATTAATGTTCTGTACATTAAGATCCAGGACAATTGTTTTGGCACAGAAAACCAGAAAATCCCATTTTCTGGCTTGAAGCGTGAACACAAACTATAATGTGCCAGACTGCCAGCGGCTGATGTGTTGGCCCATACATCGGTATTTGTTTGCTTATGATTATTTACACACATTTTATAAGCTCCAGTGTTCTCTTCCATATTGTGATTTCATTACAAAAACAATAAAATGTACGTTCTAAATAGTATATAAAGGGGGGGAAAAAAGAAATGTGAAGAGTGACACAGAAAAGAGACCAGCATCACCTTGTAATTGAAAAACTTGGTGATGTGAGAGAAGAGCTCAAAGCAGAAGTCCAGCTCTATGGTTTCCCGCAACACGTCAGCTGCTATGCAGCGCGCAGCATACCAGCCCATCTGTCTGGCCTGCGTCCACAAACGCATCTACCACACGAGGGAGACATTGTCATCAGTCAATGCTTACATCACTTACTCCAGATGACTAATACATCTCTGATTGGAACTGCATTTCCATAACTAGTAGCTATGATTACATAGATTAGGCTAAAGAAGTCTAAGGCATCAACAGAAACTTTGTTTTTGAAAATAAGTAAGAATCTGTTTAAGACATTTGTCCAGAGATTGAATACCTTTTAATTGAAACATACCTGCTGCCAGAGGGCGCTGGGCTCCCAGCCTGCAGTGCACACGTCTCCCGCTGCATACACATCTGGTTCTGATGTCTGCATGTGCTCATTGACCCTCAGACCATGATCCTCCGCCAACTCAAACTAGCACAAAAAATACTACTAATAATAGTGCAACATGTCAAGTTTTACACAAGAGTATTTGCACATCATTGTCATTGTCCTAAGAATGTGAATTGATTATTGAATGTGAAGTGATTATCATTGTGAACACACCATCAGACAAAGTGCACTCCAACGAAATGTGTCCTCTACATTTAGACCATCGCACATGCACACATGGAGCAGCAGGCAGCCACCAATGGCGCCCGGGAGCAGTTGGGACTTGAACCTTCTGATCCCAGGGGCAAAGTCCTAACCACTAGGCCACCACTGCCCCTAATTTTCTCCCAATTTAGTCATGTCCATTTCCCCCTGCTTGCTAGCATTGTATCAATGACTTCATAGCATGAACACTAGGAGGGTTAAGACTAGCTGATGTTGTCATATGCATCTTTTCACAAAGTGAATCAGCAGCTCAGCATGAATATTAACTGTCAACTAACAGATGCTGGAAATAACATTGAGGAATGAAGGAGAATGAAGACAATCCTACCCACCTAGGATGAAGATGAGATAAACTTGAAATGAAATTTGCACTTATTGTTATTAAGTGCCACTTATGTTTTCTTAGCCTCCCTGTCATAGAGGTTTTTTCTTTACATGTTTGTACATAATTTGAACATAACAGCTGTTCTTGACTTAATTATTGTTTGATAATGAATGAACCAACCAAAAAGCTTCAAAATTGTGTGGAATAACAATGCATTACATGAACTTCAATTTAAATGTTTTTACATTCTCATATAAGATACTTGATTTTTTGGTCAGTGATGAAACAAATTCAGTTAATAAAAACATTTGGTTCATTTGAGCCAACCTGTAGAGGAGTCGGGAAACATGAAGATCATTTGTATTTCATTAAATCTCAGTCAACTGAATCTGAGTGTTTCTGTCATCAGAACATGTTTAATATTGAACCAGAGAATGAATTACTAAACAGGTAAATTACTTACATTGTTGCCATTGAGGAACGGTTCCGTGTTTGGGACAACGCCTGTAGCACTGACAATAAAGTCACAGCCATAGGTCTTTCCATTCGTTAAATGAGCATAAACTGGCCATTCCCCTAGGGAACAGAACAGTAAGGGCAGTTTAGTCTAGTGAGAAGTTCTAAAGTCGACAGTAGAGTCTCTGATATTAACACTGCTCTATGAATAACATCTATCCATAACTCAAATTAGGCCAAAGCAATTTCACTGCAAACAGAATATTAACTGACATCAGTTATGTATGTTGCCAAACACATTTTTTTTACATTCATAAATGTATTACCACTAACCCACTTCAACCCATTCTGAATTTATTTGACCTAAATCTATAAAACTCCTCAGTATAATTATTTCACTCATATGTAAATCTGTACTTTTCAAAAAAGCTGTAAAAACCTTTATTCAAATGTAGAGAACAGTGGAAACTTCAGAAAATTTAGTAATTTAGAATTACTGCAGCTGCTTCAGGTAATAACATGTGACTTTGTGCGCACAGTCTGCACATCTTCACGCCTACATGCTGATTGTGTAATTTGGATAAATATGGAAACACTTTGACAAGGCTTTTTGCTGACCTAAATCTGTTTCCTGCATAAAAAGCGATGATTTCAGGAAGTCTTCTTGTGAGTAAATGTTTTCAATCTCACACTTATATTCTACATGCACTCTGTGGGACACCTGCAAAGAAAAAAAAAGAACAAAATGAATGATTCCTTCTAATTAAGGCTCAGAATAAAGTTGTTCATAGTGTTGTGTTTAACACAGACACACACCTCCTCTGCTCCTCTTAGGCTGATGTTTTCATGCCAGTCAGGACCTAAGGCACTACCAAGCTCTTTTGATCCTGGCAGGAAAACCGGTATATTAGCATAATAAATTATTCTAAACAGTATTCAATCAGTAGTTCATTACATTTGAATTCTATCTCTACAGAACACATGTAAAAAAATACATCTAGATCTATGTTTTTTATTTAACATCTTCCAGTGCATCACAGTAGGTCCAAGGTTTAATCTCAAGCTTTTGCCTTTCTGTGTGTAAATGTCCGCTGGTCTCCGTGTTCCCCTGCAATGTGTTGACCTGTCCTAAAACCTTTGCCTACAGTCAGCTGGGGTTGGCTCCAGCTTCAACGCAACCCAAATTGGAAAAGTGGTCTGGACAATAAATTAATAAATGAAACTCCAACTGCCTGAAACACTGAACATTTAGAATGAACTATTGTGAAATTAAGTTAATTCAAGAAAAAATGAAAAAAAAAAATTGAAATAGATTTTCTACATCCTACAAATAAAACTAAGTTTGAGGGTAGAGGGTTGTTTTCATGGTTCAGATATAAAAGGCAATGGCATGGCACTAAACATACCATAGTAGTAATAGTTTCTATATCAGAACGAATGCTGGAACTAGAATACTTTTCCAAGTACCTTCTTTAGAGGTTGTGGCTTTGTCTGTGGTGTATCGTGTTCTCTTGCAGGGCAATGCTTTTTCTGGCTTGTCTGACTCCAATAAGGGGATGAGAAACTGAGCAGCCCCCGCATCAAAGAATGTATTCCCTATGGCCTTGTCCTTTACAGCCCAGATCACTTCACAGCCCTCCACTTCAAACCTGGACCCAGCACAGAAAACGGAGGATACATGTGTAGTAATGAATTCCGCCACAATGGGGTGAAGACTGCTGAGATCTGTACTGATTTCGGTGAACATGCTCAAAGATGCTAAATCAATTAATTTCTTATGTAGGTAAACAACAAAGAGCAAAAGGATGCATCAATGCTTCTTTGTGCATTAGTCTAAAGATGGTGATTTAAATTTGAAATTATCATAATCAGTATACAGTGTCAATATTAAGTGAAATCCCATATTTTTGGTTTTGGCATCCAAATAAATTCAGGACAACCTGAGTAACCCAATGCAAATGATTTTCAAATGAATGTGATTTACTGAAGAATAAATTCTCCAACATCTATATCATGGGAAAAAGTAATTGCCTCTTTAGTGACTCAATGTGAACCAATGATTGTATGGATGCATCAAACAAAGTAGCGCATGATCCAATGTATTGATCTGACACATGAAAATCGATGCGTGTTCGTTTAACAATTAATTTCACTTCACTAAACACTGAAGATATGATACTTTGATACAATGTTAAGTAGTCAGTGAACAACAGTGTAAATTTCTTGTCCCCAACAACACACAGACATTAATGTTTAAACCACTGGCAACAAAAGTGAGTACCGGTACATGAATATTTATGATCTTAATCTTAATTCTTCATGGCATAGACTCAACAAGGTGTTGGAAACATCCTTTAGAGATGTTGGGCCATATTGACATGTTAACGTCCTGCAATTGCTGCAGATTTGTTGGCTGCACATCAATGATGTAAATCTTATGTTCCACTACATCCCAAAGGTGCTCTATTGGATTGAGAACTGGTGACTGTGGAGAGTGTGAATGGTCAGATTTGCTCCAACATGCAGAAACACGGTCAGAAACGTCGCTTGATTCAGACGCCTGTGTAGAGAAGGCCTTAAAGTTGAGTTTGCTATGATTATTAACTGCTCCCGGCTCTTAGCTCTCAGTATACTGTATAGCCAGTGTTTGACTCTCATACAGTTGAGATCCCACTAATGGCTTTGACCTTTTCTTCCCATTCAGCTCTCAACAATGCACACATCTGTAACCAACACGCTGAGCCATGACTGAATCACACACCTTACACCTCTGCAGCCCAGATAAGCTAGTGAGCACTTAAACTTTATTCATTATTCAAACAAGAGAACCTAATAAACGCTACCACAACTACCAGCCATACTTCACTCATAATTAGAATCAAGGATAACGTAACATTAGAGAGTTTCATTCTCAAATTTTAATGACTAGAAAATTGGTCAACTGCTGGGAATCCCAATGTGTATAATTGGTTTAAAAACCCATTTTTATTCACTAGCTTTTGATGCAGTGTGTTGTAAAAAAAAAAAATCAAGTCATTCCTTTTTTCCCTTTTTGTCTTGTTTGTTCTAAGTATCTTTAGTTTTTATTATTTTATTGTCTCCTGTGTTTTATGTACTATTATTCTTTTTTTTTTCTTATATGCTGTACAACACTTTGGTCAGCCATTGTTTGTTCTAATAAGTGCTATATAAATAAAGTAGTATGGTATGTGTATATTTTTATTGCCATTTTAATAATCATTTAAAAATAAATCATGCCAAAAATAATCTAATAGTGTCATGTAAAATCACACTTTAAATTATTTCCTTAGGAATCAGAATTGAAGCAAAGTAAGGTCAAGACACTCCAAAGCAATATCAAAAATGGCTGAATAGTTTAATAACATTGTGTGGGCTCATAAAACCAGCATGAGATATAATTTTCACAAGAGCATTTTCCAACCTACCTAATTATGTTTATTAGACATTTCCTGTGCCTTTAAGACTGATTTGTAATTGAGCTCTCAACACAATTAAATACATTCCGTTTTTCATTATAGGGGCCAATTTAAAAACAACTTAGACATAATAATCATCCACATTGGACAACACTCTCATTGCAGGTGAAAACCTGTTGTTCTGACAACTGATACTTACACCAATTCCAAAGCAATTCCTCCATTTCCAACAACCACCATGCGTTTGGCTTTTGAGAAGTGCTTCTAAAACTCTTGGAAAAAGAAAAGTGTTTCATAAAGTGCTCGCGGGGTTCCTGTACTTACTCACTGTACACCACTATACCATTCATCATCTACAGTATGTGAGGATCTGAAGGCAGTGTTTCTGTATTCCACCATACCTGGGCACTGTCTGTGTCTCGTATGCCCAGCACATAAGGGTTATCCTGGATGAGGAGTTTAGGCCTGCCACCACTACAGAGACATAGCTTCTCATAATGAAATATCTGCTTATTCTCAGTCTGCAGCGTCTGTGAATAAACATTATGTTACGAACACATTCTTCTTATTACTTTAACATTACAACATAATCCAGATTTGGCTTTTACTCACATGTTGCTTCACATGGAGAGCTTCAACTGCTGACTGAATAACCTTCAGGTTTGGATATTTCCCCTCCAAAACACTTGAAGGCTGCTCTTCCACATTAAAGTCTTCTAAGGTCTTGGAAACCTTCAAACAAAATGTTTTACATATCAAAAAGATGTGATTTGGTGCAGAAGTGACTGCCATAGACTTCCACTTTATACAGAAACAGCAAAACTGCAATTAAAAACTCTAATACACTACTAATACTACAGAGCAATATTCAAATATTCTATTGTTTGCATGACAAAATAGAGAGGTTTACTTTTCTGCTTTTGTCTGAATGAGTAGTGATGTGTTTAATTACTTCCCTCCATCTCTAACATGATACAAGACCAGAGAGTGGGCCTTTCTCCACCAACCTGTTTGAAGTTTGTCACAGTCTTCACCAATGGAGCAGCGGTCAGCAGAGCAATGTCCTCAGAGGGGAATTGTGATGCAAGCTGGTCAGGAAGAGAGGGCACATGAGTCATGACCCCAGCTCATGAGCTTAATCAGATGTGTTAGAAACTACAACTGTAAATGACATTAGGGTGTACAGATTCACAAAATCTTTAACTCAGGTTGATACAATGTGGTGGTGTCTTGATTTAGCCAATTTTTCAATAAAACACAACACAAAATGCACTGCATGATAACGTGCCTTGTGTTTTCTACTTTATAAAAGCATTTAAGATTTAAAAAGAAAGATCGGAAAGATTTCACATGGGAATTTTTCCTCATTCATTCAGACTGGTTTCTTAGCACCAACCATGTTTTATATAGCCCTGATCAACCCAACCAACAAAACAACAATGGAACATGTTAAAAGGTTAAGATACATCATGATACAGATAATTTATTACAATTATATATAATTTATTATTTATTAATGTTTTAATTTATTAAATTTATTAATTGTTTACCGAACAAAACTTTATAACAAAACAGTAACCTTTAGATCTTTGCAGAAGGAAAACAATTATAATTTGTAATAGATGGTCAATGCAAAATACCTTTTCACCATAGTTATTTACACTGTGTTATTGGTCTAAACAGAGTAATAAAATGTGTTGATACAAACCTGTCGTGCGTTATAACTATGATGAGTTTCTAGGGAAATCAGGGTCATATGGGTGTAGGAAGATAATTGACACACACAAAAAATACCGCATTTCAAACTGCCATTTCAGTTTGGGTAAAATGCAGAGGTGCAGTGTGTGCACTGTGTGCAGTGGTGTATTCACAATGAAAATCACGGAAATCACAAATCACTGATCACTGATGATCATTGTGCATGTACATGAAAAATACAAAAAATCAGTATCAGCCAGGCAATCCCAGGAAATTACCAAGGCATCCATATAAATTACCTAATAATTCACCGTAGTTTTAGCAGGTTAAAACAAATAATAATACATTGAATACTTTGAAGACATTTTAGGACCATTATGAATTCAATTTAAAATCTATTGTATTATTTCTAGAGTCAGCTTTGTTTTATCATGAGAAAACTGCTGGGTGTGCGCAGACAAATTCTGTCCGGGCTGCACAATGTGCACTAGGAGTTATTGGTTCCATGTACTGTAGGTGTGAACGATGAAAAAAATCACTTCATAAACTTGATAACAAAGTGAATTGTAAGACCTGTCCAAATAATTTTTAAAATACGTGTTAAGGTTAAAATGTCTGATTGCCGTATTTAAATTATTTTAAGAACTGACAGAATCCGTGTACATAATGGGTATTGTCGTTGCTCCTAGCATTTGCTGTATAATAAATACTGGATGGAAAACTCAAAACGTAATATCGTAATACAAGCTGAGAATTGTTTAGTCTTTGCATTTTGTCTCCTAGGTGCAGTGCAGGTGGAGACGAGCATATCTCACCTGTTCTGCGCAGGATACACCAGCGATGCCCCCACCTACGACCACAAACCTGAAATGTAGTTGTCCTGACTCTGAGGCTCCTGCCATGACTCACTGACTGACTGAGGCAGATCTGTGAGATCTATCTACTTACTCGTGTCGTATCAAACGTCTGTTTCAGATTTAGCTGTTTTACTCTTCGCGCTCAAGTTACAGTTGCAAACGGCATGGTTTCTTCGTGACATTATACTCAAACTTTTCACCATTAAACTCTAACCACCTCCATTGTAGTCGATGACAGCAGCGAAGAGTACGGCGGCCGAAAAGGCTCATTCCGCGAAACTATCGTCTGTGTCCGGAACCTCTGGTGTGTGTACTCGAGTACTTGTCCCCCAACAATACAGCGCATCCGTTCCCCCAGTGCAGTTTTACTCAACTGTGCAGGATTAGATTTTTAACTGGCTGTATCAAATATCAACATTAAAACAACGTGTAGACCTTAAAGACTATGTCTCTGAGACACCAGTCAAATTCATTATATGTCTTTGGGGGAAATCCCTGTCCAATGAAAAGTGATCCACAGGGCATGAGGAGTTACTGAACAGACAGATAAGAAGGAAATTCTATAAATCATATGCTACAGTTCCCAAAGCTCAGCTCAGTTCCTTTGGGAGATTTTGGACTGACGTGTTAGATAGTACAGTTAATGGTTCATGGTGGCTCAGCACCTTATTACCAAATGTGGAAATAAGGTGTGAGATACACACACAGACACACACACACACACACACACACACACACACACACACACACACACACACACACACACACACACACAC
>JBBIGC010000125.1:23919621-23931179 GCA_037576955.1 Lepidarchus adonis | reverse complement strand
CTCCCTCCTATACATGATCTACCTTGCTCAAGGGTTACCTCAGTGGTGCCGAGTCTGAGACTAACCACTAGGCCACCACTGCCCCCAAACTACCAGCAAACTGGTATTTGTGCTGCAACAAAAAAAGTAATTTATTTACTCTTGTGGAATTTGGGTATAGTTAATCCATATTAAAATTCATATTTCTTAGATGGGTCTATTTCTCTGAATATTCACTGTTATCTGTTACTCCTTTTGACAGCCCAGGCTGTCTCCCAAACTTAGATAAGGCCTGTTTCTTGGCACACACTCTCAGACAGAGAGAGACAGCTGCACAGAAAAGAGAAAATTTTTTTCTTCTTCTCTCTTTCATTTATCTTTATCAAAAAACGTTTGCACACAAAACGTAATTCAAAGGCTCATCTTCTGACTCTGAAAAGAACCTAAAGATTTGATCATACAAATCTATCACTCTAATGTACTAAACACTATAACAGACCAATGGAAATGTGTGAATTGTGTGCCAAAGTATGTGAAGCAGTGTAGGTAGTATTCACTAAATTGCCAAAGTGGAAGCTCTGAATTGGTTGGTCTACACCAGAGGTGTTAAACTCTAGTACTGGAGGCTGGTATCCAGCCCAATTTGGTGATTTCCCTGCTCAAAAACACCTGTATCAACTCACCTGTTCATTTAGTGAGTGTGTTTGAGGACTGGAGTTACACCCCTCTGGTCTACACAGACCAGCCATAACATTAGCACCGTTGACAGGTAAAGTGAATAACATAGTAACATATAACATATGTAATTATTTCATTACAATGGTTCTTGTCAGGCAGATGGGATATATTAGGCAGTAAGTGAACAGTAAGTTCATGAAGGTGATGTGCTGGAAGCAGGAATAATGCATGAGTGTAAGAATGTGAGCTACTATGATAAATCTTTTATTGTGATAGCTAGAGTCACAGCATATTCAAAACAGTAGGTCTTATGGAGTGTTCCAGGTCTGCTGTAGGTAGTAGCCACCAAAAGTGACCTAAGGAAGCACAGCTGGTAAATCAGCGACAGGGACATGAGTACCCAAGTCTCACCAGTTCCCACAGAAAAGCTACTATGGTTTAAAAAATGAATACTGACTGTTAGAGAATGACACCAGAACACACAGTGCACCATAATCAGACCTGTTTTGGCTGCATGAATGTAAAAGAATGTGAAAGTGATTATTTGTCATTGTGAACACACCACAGCAGACATCACAACGAAATGTGTCCTCTGCATTTAACCCATCACACGTGCACACGTGGATCAGCGGGCAGCAGTCAACAGCGCCCGGGGAGCAGTGAAGTGGGTACCTTGCTCATGGGTTACCTCAGTGGTGCCCGGGCTGGGACTTGAACCTGCAACTTTCTCTCAGGGGCAACGTCCTAACCACTAGGCCACCACTGCCCCAGGGAAATGAGGGGGATGTACACAATATCAGGCAGGTGGTGTTAATGTTATGGCTGATCGGGATATGGCTGTACTCAAAAACACAGCAGGGTACAGTCAGTATCAATTCATATACATCTACAAACTTTAAAGAATTGGCTACAACTAAACAAAAGAAAAAATTAAATGAAAAAGAAAAAAAATCTAATCCGAATGAAATTTTAGGTAGACTCTCTGAGTAATCAGACAGGGAGTAATCAGAAAGGGAGGTTGATAATACTGGCTTAGAATATTTTTCTCTACTCACTGGTCATGTAATGAAAACTCAGAAATGTTTTTAAAGCTTTGGCAGTACAAGTCACTACACTTCAGATTATAGGAAAACAAGGATATATATATATATATATATATATATATATATATTATATAATAAAATCTGGAATAAGAGCTAACAAGGTAAGAAAATAAATTCAGTTTCAGTTTACAACAAAACATTGTTAACAAGCACTGACCAATAGTCTCCAAAATCTTTTCTTTCAATACAACCCCAAAACTCAAACCACATTATTTCATTTCCTCTTGTTCATTATTCACAGAGGAGGATGGGTTCTCCACCTTAACCTTGGTTGCTCCCAAGGTTTCTTTCTTTGAGTTTTCCTTGCCTCTTTTGCCCACAGCTCGCGATTCTGTAAATCTGCTTTATGACAACATCTGTTGTAAAATACACTGTACAAATAAAACTTACTGGACATTCAGCCTTTATTACGGTGGCACAGGCTTGATAATGTGGTTGAGAATGCAGAATATGTGCTGTAAGCTATAACATAGTGACAAAACTGCACCATGTAGCTGAAGACTGAGGACAGCCATTCTAGACAACAGGGTGTGTATTCACAAACCACCTCAGTTGGAATTCTGATCTCCATGACATTGGCCATTATAAATATAGAGTATATTCATACTCTATTCTGATCCCAAATTAAATCTTTTAATATTTCAAGTTCACAGGAATTCATAGTGAGTCCCACAAGTCTGTTCCACCTTAAAGAAGAGTAGTTTATTCTATAGAAGGCTGCAGATTTTGAAAAATTACAGCCGCTCAACACACTTCAGACCTCCTCTTAAAGCCACTCCTGCAAAATACATGAACATGCATTGCCTGACTGCTGAGGAGCACCCTATCCTGGTATGTCATTTAAAAGTTTGTTGATCTCCAAAATTCTTTAAAATGAAAAAATGACCTCCATAATATCATTTTTCAACCCCATACCTCTTTCTCCTTTGAAGGGTTTTCATCTGCTTCTCATTTGGTTCTTCCATTCCACCTTAAACTGTGCAGTGGTAAGGTTCTGGCTCTGCTACATTTAAGGTAGAATGGATTATTGGTTAGCATTCACGCAGTTGTTGTCATCAAGTATAAACCACAGCAATGTTTGCTCTAGTTTTTTTCTTTTTCTTTCTGCACCTAAACTTTTTTGTGACCTTCTCAAATTATCTTACTGTTGTGAATTAAAGGTGATGAAGAAAGTTTCTCTGCCTTTGCAGGACTGGCTTGCTAAATTTAAATAATGCGTCTTCCTGACCAGTCCTTTAGAAAACGCACATGCAGACTGCACGTGAGGAATGAAATGATGGGATTGTTTTTTTTTCCTTCTGTTGTCAGATCAATTAATGCATTAATTGCTATTAGCATGCATAGAGGATTTTGAGAAATATGAGAAACATGTATAATGTTTAAAATATAATTAAAAACATGTATAAAACAACTCGCCTACCCTTCCTTTACTGAAGAGCTGGATGTGGTTTGAAGGGAGTCGAGAGAAGTTTTGAATGAGTTTTGAGGTCTGGTGTTTGTTAACAGCATTTGATTCAAAGCTCCAGGGCTAAGCTGAAGAAGGAGAGTTTGGGCACCAAACATAAGCAGCCATGGCATAAAGGTTAGGGGGGTTGTGATTGAAGGGTGGCTGGTTTGAATCGTTGAACCAGCAGACACCCACGTCTGAAGTGACCTCGAGCAAGGCACCTAACCCAAAACTGCTCCCTGGGCGCCACGGCTGTGTGGCTGCCCCTGCTCCGGGTGTGCTAGTGCTCACTGATCTAAATGGGTGAACTGCTGAAATCAATTTCCTCTTGAGGATTATTATACACACACATACATAATTGTAATTGTTTACTGATAAGTGTAATTTTGTCCAAAAAAAAATCCACAAAAGGCAATTAAAGTTCCAATTAGACAATTTTAGACTTACCAGTTGAGTAGCTAAGACATTTATATTCATTATGTGTGTGTGTATATATACACATATATCATTATCATTATTATTAACTTATTAAATAATTTTTAATAAAAAAAAATGGGGGGGGGGGGCAAAATTACACTTATCATTTTCATCTTTGCCAGGAAATCATTGTAAAATAGATTTGCTAATCTTAATTGTTTTTTCCTGGATAAATAAAGATTTAATAAAAAATATCAATAAACAATTACAATTACAATTATCAGTTATCATTATTATCAATTTATGTCACAGTTATGTCCTTTCAATTAAAATGACTCAGGTCAGCTATGCGAAACAAAAATGAAAGTATTATATATTGCTTCGTGACCAAGAGAAGACAAGCATTGGATTCATGTACTGCTGAATAGCCTGTAGTAAACCTTGGGTTCCCCGTAAGGATGCATTGCCCTCTTTATTGATGAAATTGTGTTGAAGGCAGTATGGAGAGTAAATCAATCTTTCCTATTGCAGGTCTTCTCCTGGATTACATTAAACTGCTCATGATGGTCTGTAACCATCTGAGTGATAGAGCTCAGTATACTGTTATGGATAATGTAGCATTCAATCACAGCTGGCCTCTGGATATCATAAAGGTTTTGTGTTCTTAGCAGACACGTAGACTTGGTCTATTACACAACCTGCAGTATATTATGAGGCATATTAATTTTACATACCTATAGTATGTGTGGTGTAGTGTCTATTGCTTTTGTTAACCAAGCAAAAGTTATTCATTAATTGCTCATGGCATCAAGGGCTTTTATGATATTTCATGCTGTGACTTTTCAGTGAGTCCAGGTCTATTTTTAAGTCTCGTTATAAGACTGAAATCATATGAAAATACATCATTAATGGACACAAAGGCTGACAGACTAGCAGAACAGTACTGATTAACTCATTCAGGTGAAACATCTTATGTGCTCATATGCCTCCAAAAGCAATTTTGACTTTCACAATGAGCAGTAGATCCCATGGGTGTAAGAGAGAGTGAAAGAGCAATTGAACTCCTCTTCATTGTCTAGCATTATATACTCTAATCAATAAATATAGGCTGCTGTACTGAATTATCGTCAAATATAACAGCCACTATATTCATATTGATATGTCAAAAATGTTTTTCACTAATAGCTTAATAGTTGAAAAAACAATCTAATTGCTTCTGCATATGCCTCTGTGGTTTTTATCTACAGTCTTATGCAAAAGCTTGGGCATATTTTGTCATTGAAAAGATGTTAAAACAGCCTCTCTAGGACATGGAAAAAATACACAATATTTTCAGCAAACACTGATGCACAGTTTGTTTTTATGCCATAAATTTAACAAAAAAAAAGACCTTAATCGGCTCATTAGATCTGATGCATGGCAACAGTGGTAATTAGTAAATGTCAGCTGTTAAATGTCAAAGTTTTACAAATACTCTGACTCTTCAAACCTTGTCCACGCACTTGTAGACACTCAACAACCATGGAATCTTCTAAATGGCTGTTTAAGATCCTGAAAATGAAAGTTGTTGTTGCTCACAATGCAGGAGAAGGCTACAAGAAGATAGCAAAGCATTGCCAGCTTGCAGTTTCCATAGTGAGAAATGTAATTAAGAGATGGCAGTTCAGGGGAACTGTGGAGGTCAAGATGAGATCTGGAAGACCAAGAAAACTCTCGGGAGAGAATTACTCATATTCTGATCAGAAAGACAAATCAAAATCCCCATTTAAATACAAAAAACCTTTAGCAGACTCAGGAGTGGTGGTGCACCGTTCCACAATACCTTCATGGAAGAGTCAGAAGAAGAAAACCTTACCTGCATCCCGATCATAAAATCCAACATCAGAAGTATGCAATATAACATCTACAGAAGCCTGATGCGTTTTGGAAACAAGTGCTGTGGATTAATGAAGTTAAAATAGAACTATCTGGCCACAATCAGCAAAGGCATGTTTGGATAAATAAAGGTGCAGCATGTCATGAAAAGAACACCTTGCCAACCATTAAGCATGGGGGTGGATCTATCATGCTTTGGGGTTGTGTTGCAGCCAGTGGCACAGGAAACATTGCTTGGGTGGATGGAAGAATGGATTCCACTAAATACCAGCAAATTCTGAAGGCAAACATCACACCATCTGTAAAAAAAACTGAAGCAGAAAAGAGGATGAGCTTCTACAACAGGACAATGATTCTAAATATACCTCAAAATCCACCATGAATGACCTCAAAAGATGCAAGCTGACTATGCATCAATGTTTGCTGAAAATATTGTGTATATGTCCTAGAGAGACTGTTTTAGGATCTTTTCAATTACAATATCACCAAAATCTGTTATTTATCAAGGGGTGCCCAAACTTTTGCACAAGACTGTATGGTTGGTATGGTGAATAACATTTTAAAGTTGTATAGTGGAAAACCATCATTTCCTTTTCTTTTGGGAAAAGAGTTTGATATAGTATAGTATAGAAACGGTCTCTAAAGTGCATACAGTAGATTGGAGCCAAGCTACAAAGAATCCATTTTTAATTTCTGTGATGTTACATAAAACTGTGTTTTTACAAATGTCCATCTACACCTAGATCAGTTTAGGCTCACATGTCTGTTTAGGGTTGTTTTTTCTTTTTAGCCTTAAAAGCACAAAATAATTCTTCAGGTTAGAAAATGGTTATGTAAAGATCAATAAAGACTGTACATAAACACTCAGATATCGTAAGCGGGTTGCATAAAATATACATAAAAATGTATAAAATATATTGAAAACTGTTTGATGAAATAGGGCATGGTCACTTTGTACCAGTAAATTGGGATTAATCGAATTAGTAGCCAAAAGTGATTCACATTTATTATGAGATAAACTAATATGGCACTGATACACAGCAGTGACTTTTCCAAGCTAGTGACCTCCTGTGCTTTTGCGGTTAATTATCACTTTGTCTATGTGTCTGTGGCTAATTAGGCTGTCCAGGCAGGTATTCCGTTTGGTTTCCTCCTCTAATTATTTTGCCCACGTATATACCACCAGTCCATCTTAATCAACATGACGGCTTTCATGAACAAATTGCTTAGCATTTTCAGTTTCCAAAAGGTCAGCTCTGGCTGTTTGTCAAAGAAAGAAATGTCATACCTTTCCATTGACTTTCACCACTGGCTTCCGGTTTGAGCATTTCCAGCCCAATTATTCGGGAGCTGCCCTTTGTGGCAGCACACCAGTGAACTGGACTGGATGGTGGATCAGGGTCACTTCAGGCATGAGAAAGGATGACCTTTCCCTAAGCTTGTTGTTCACAGCTTAGAAAACATCCAAACAATGGCACAGCAAGATCCTGAAACTTACAGTAGGCCACAGCTCATTTCACATATTAAGCACCATGGAAGCATATAGTTGCTACTACACCAAAACCTTGTATCTCTGAAATTGTATAATAAAATGAATATATTTAGAACTTCACTGTGTGTAAATTCAACTTAATAATATATAAGTAACATTGGATTAGTCTGTTAGTCCATTTGTGAAATGTTAACACAATGAAAATGGCAGCTGGTGTTTAAGTAATGAAAAGGAGATTTTGATAAGACAGCAGTAATATAGTACTTTGGTCTCCCATCAGTTGTAATGCTACAGTCTAGTGATTACAGTGTTTGAAAAAAAAGCCGGTATGTTCAGTCAGAAAATGCCCCCATTATCTATAAAAGCAGCAGCTGACCTTTGCTTTAAACACCAGCTCTAAACAGAAGGAAAGTGCTGGACTCCTGGGGTGACTAAGGCGGCGGTGCGATCATAGGAGAGGTTAAGCTGTGTGTCTTTACAGCCTTGTTGCGGTCATTAGAAGGATGGGCACTTGCTTTTGTGGCTCTTAGAGGGACTGATGGCTGTGCTGGACTCCAGGCTTAAAGCCATACTCAGTCAAGAGAGCGCTGACCGATCACTGATAAGAAGAAGCAATAACTTCTTCTCTCCAGTAAAGATGTCCACCAATTTCAGCATCTCTCTTTTGTCTGTGCCCTTATATAGAAGTGTTTCTGTGCATATGCACATTAAACATATGCATGGCTGAAGTAGTATTGTAGCATAGAAGTAAAAAAAAAACTGATTATACAACATTATTATACTGTATCTACAAACCACATCGACTTTCCGCTTTGCTATTTCCTTCTGGATGTAAGAGGCTGAAACTGATATGATGGGATGAGATTTTGGATGGAATGTATAGGTCATCTGAGATGTCACGGCCTCCTGTCCAGTGTGTACCCTTCACTGTCCCAAGGTCAGATGGGATCGTCAACAGCTTCCCAGCAACACCCAAAATGGATAAGCAGTTTGGAAAATGGATAGGTGAATGAATAGGTCATTAGGCACCAACTTGTTAGTACAATTACATTTAGAAAGTTTTATTTGTCCAAAGGTGTGCAGTATGCTACATATATATTAATTAACATTACATCTCTGTATTTTATCCCAAGCAAATGGCTTAAGAGCTTAGCTGAGTGTACTAGATGGCATATTCAATGGTGGGGGAAGCACTAGTATGTCACGGTATAAAACGCAATAACAATAGTACTTCAATTCTGAACTATGTACAATTACTAGTTTTACTTTTCACAGTCTAATTGAAAAAGCACAAACTGGAATATCACTTTTGCAGTTATCTATACTGTGATCAACTTATAATTATAGTAATAGCAGTAGTAATTTAAAGTTTATTTCATACCTGTCATATTTATAACATAATTATCCATGCTCAAACCATGCTCAAGTATTTTGCATTTCATAAGGCTAAATGTAGTATGATGAGAGTCTGATGTACTGTAAAGTGCACACTAAAATCAACAGGCTTGAAATCTCATTTATGGATCATTGGATCTGGTGTTGATCAAATTAAATGTTAGTAATAACAGTCCTCTCCTCTTTTCATCTTCATGAAAAAAATGTTTGCTTTTCATACTGAAACAGAATGTTATGTGATTACTGTATTTCCCCAACGATAGGCTGTGGCTTATACATTGATTTTACAAACCTGGTATTGGGTGCGGCTTGCTTATTTGGGACAGCCCAATTTGGTCAATTATTTATGGTGTGTCTAAAATATGGTAAGAATAAGAGCTTTTGTGGGTGTAGCATGAATAATTCAGTTGAATGTAATAATAATAATAATAATAATAATAATAATAATAATAATAATAATGATACTTATTATTATTATTATTATTATTATTATTATTATTATTATTATTATTATTATTTTGTTTTTTATTTTTGTATTTTATTTTATTATTTTTTTAGTTTATTTGACCATTTGATTTTATTTGTATTATTGTTTTATAGAAAACTCATTCTTTTGGTCACTGCTAAAAAATCATATTTACTTACCACTATTTTCTTCACAGTTTGGTTCTACAGAAGGGGACTGTGAATATTCCTGAATAGGCAATTACTACAGTCCATATTCTTGAGTTGACTGCACATAATTTTGTGCAAAATGTCTCTGTGGGATTTATCACAGCCCACACATTATTAAACACTGAGCTTTGCCTTTGTAACTATTTGTTCCCACTTACTTCTGAGTATGTGAAACTGGTATTTGTGCATGAGATTAATTCTTTTGATTCTGAGATGACTTTAATAAGTTGAAGGTTGACTTCTTAATGCCGTCTTACTGGTTACATACTTTAAATAGCAACACTGACTTTCTGGTTCTGTTCTATACTGTGAAGTATGACTGCAAGATGTGGACAAAATACTAGTATTGTGATTTTATTCTTGTATATTAATGATTATAATCTGTAGTATGTTTATATTTAAGAACATATTCCTGTTGAGAACGAATGTTTAAGAACTTATTCTGGTGGTTTAAAGCTGTAGGTCAGGGTTCCACACATGTGGCCATAGTAGGCTGGTGTCCAGCATAAACTGGTAGATCCCCTCTTCCAACACTTTCAGCAAACCTGACAAAAGGTGAGTTAATGGGTGGACGTGTCAGCCTCCAGGACCCTCAGGTGGGGATCCCTGCTTTGGCTAATCATGCCAATACTCTTGCAAAAATTTATTTTAGTCTAATCAACCAGCCAATCAATGTTCTGACATGGTTAAAGACGGGCATTATTTTGATTAAAATAAATTTTTGAAAATGGCAGCACATTCTGAAAAATTGCGTTGCCTGCTGCTTATTGTTGTATATGAGTTATTGCATTCCATTATACCATTAGAAATAATATACTGTGCTACATTATTATGAGCTAAAAACAAGTAATTTCTTGATGTATTTGACACATTCAAATAAGCGATGCCCATGCACTTGTGCGTTCAAACCTCATAGAAGACTTTAATTTGGCTCTGTTTATTCCATGTGATGCCAATTGCTTTCAACAAGTCACATTTCTCCAAGACTTGCATTACCTCTGGTTTCCACAGGTTTGCAACCAGTTTCCTCTTGATTGGCTCTGTGTGGATGATGAAAATGAATGGAAATCATGTCAGGTTAATGAAAGTCAGCACCAGAGGATGGCGGCTGCTTTGGCTAGTGTAACTGAAATCAAGGCCTGCTTTAGCAGCTTTACGGCCACGTCTATCTGGACGCGCGGAGTCCACGCTTTTCAGAAGTGTAATGAAACATCAATGAAAGCTGTCGTCTCTGAGTATTGATTAACCTCATGTGTGCAGGCAGCGAGGGGTTCCCATGGCAACAGGTCCGTTGTCTGCTGGGCAACGGCAGTGACAGGAAGCAGTGAGCAGGGGCTATTAATAGACTTTATAGCAAGCAGTGATGCCGTGCCCCTTGTCAGATGAATCTGGGCAAACACATGTTGTTTGTTCTCCTGTGTAAATATCATGTAGACATTTGTTCTCTGAACACTGCAGCCCTCCCCCAAACCCTAACGCTTATGTCTTTATCCCAGACTGACTGAAACAAATTTAGTGTTTATTTATCCATATCCTGGTGTTTGTCTAAAATTTCATTTGCCTGTAGCATCTCAGCATAATATGACACCCTTGTGCTGTAAATATGTATTTCCCCAACGATAGGCTGCGACTTACACATTCATTTTGTAAAAATGATATTGAGTTTTGCTTAAATGGGGCAGCCTATTTAAAAACATGAAAACACATTCGCAAAAAGTGTAATTCAGTGCACAAAAAGATGACATCCCAAAATGATTAGTTTAATTTAAATGCACTGCAGTGACAAACAGTTCAAAAAGCAACACGAAGCAAAGGTAGATCAGTGACAGTGTTCTCTCACTTAAATGGCACCATCGCTTCCAGCCCTTTGCTAATTTAAATTACATACTATTATATAATACAAGCTGGAAATAAGCTACATTTAGCAGAAAAAAAGGAACAAAAGTTTATTGTTGGCTGGGAAAAGAGTTTTTAATGTTTGTTTGAACAACTGGAGGGTGGCGGTACTGCAGTACAGCGATGTCAATCATCTGTTGACATGTAAATTCTTCAATTATAAAATAAGTATAAAAGTACAAGCATAAAAGTATAAAGTATAAAATTAGCAACACTGAAATGCAAACATTATTAGACTTACCTTTCTTCAAATCCTTCAAAATCAGATCCGTAAACATTGTGAATTGTGAACTGTGCTGCTTTGCTGTAGCTGATATCGAACTTGTCTCTGATATTGCAGACATTGCAATTGCAATTGTAATTGTTCATGCTCAACTACGATATAATGTCACTACTAGTATAGAGTTGCAAAGGCTTCCAGGGACATGTGAAGTTTGATGCTTTTACTTCAGATCAGTAAATTCAGAAACGCTGTGGCTAATAACATGGGACGGCTTATCTTAGAGTTTTAAAACATAAGCATTTTCGGTCCCACTTTATATTAAGTGTCTCTAATTACTGTGTAATTACACATTAACAATGCATGTAACTACAGTGTAAC
>JBBIGC010000125.1:23906146-23919521 GCA_037576955.1 Lepidarchus adonis | reverse complement strand
TGTGTGTGTGTGTGTGTGTGTGTGTGTGTGTGTGTGTGTGTGTGTGTGTGTGTGTGTGTGTGTGTGTGTGTACAAGTGCAATATCTTCATCTGTAGGCACTGTACCAAAGAAGGAGAAATGTTTGGTTGAAAAAATCAACAATTCCCAAGGGATGCACTTATTTTTTCACATGACTGTGCTAAGTTTAGTGCACACTCCATGAATCTCATTTGCAAACCACTTTCTGTTTACATGCAATATGTGTATAGATGTTTTTCTCTCATTTATGCAGTAATACAATATGTTATGTACTTAGTGATTATTTAGTAATTCTATATAATTGTAAACATATATACCATGGTTAATTAAGAATCTTGTAGTGATGCCAGTGTTCACATAATGTGGAAAAAACAGTGGCTCTCTGGTTCTGGAAGCCCAGCCCATTCTAGTGTTCTCCCTGTTTGTGACACACCTATTCCAACTAAGCATCACTTACTGAGATGAACTGGGTGTTTTACCGCAGGAAAACCACTCAAATATGTAGGGCAGCATGCCTCTATGATTATCTATGGAGAGCCACACACTTAGATAATGCAACCTCTTCCAGTCCTCCATCAGCTCATCGATTGCCTCATGATGGAAAAGACAAAAATCATTATTGGATCATTCTCTTATTATTATTTTTGTTTCTAATTTTTTTTTTCGTTCTTCAAAACAGCAAAATCTCTGCTTATAATCATGAACACATCTACATATTATTGACCATTTAGCTTCTTATTATTTTCTTCACAATTTTTATAGTTTAGTTTTTAAGTGGTAAACAATGTCATTCGGAGACATAAACCAGTGGTTACGCTCTCTATAATGCAAATCTAATTTACTGAGTAAACAAAAGCACCAGTTAACCTGTGTATTCAGAGTTGTTGATGTTGATGATGGTAAAGTAGTGGAAAATCTGGAATTTGTGTTTTATTTTGCCCTATGGTGCTCTGCATGGATCATTCTGTCATTAAAAATACATTTCAGGACAAACAAATGATAAAACATAAAACTGTTTGGATATCTGGACTGAAACTTAGAAAGCAGTCTTGTATTAGACCTGACATTAGATCAGACTCCTCTATATTTATGTTATGGTTATTGATACAAAACTGATCTGAAATCTGAAGTATGTACTTTGTGAATGCAGAGTAAGTTTACACCGAACAGCCCTTTTGACACTAAGATATTCTGAATGACAACTTTGTTTACAGTACTAGGTAGCCAATCAGGAAAGAGATCATTTACATATATTTTAGAGGCACATTAATTGTTCTTACAGGATAAAGAATATAAATCTACAGTGAAAAATCAAAGATGTGCTCATTCAGTGTCACTCTTTGCCCTTTTGCTCCAGGTCATGTGAGCCGTGTATGCTGGATCCGAGCTGTGGTTTCTGCTACCAGCAGAACAGCACTGCTGTGTTTGCCTCCTCCTGTGTCCCAGTCAATCACGCCTCTACTGAGAGAGCAGTGTGGGGCAGGTGAGTCAGACTCAGCTGCTGAGCAAACCGCACGCATGAGCCTTTTTTTCTGCATTCTTCAAAAATTTGCATTCTTCAAAGTTTCTCTCTACAGCTCAACACTAGTCCATCCACTGGGCATAGATGTGTAAAGTTTGAAGCAGGATTCCAATAAAATATAATTACCTTTTAATGAAACTTAGGAAGTAATTTATAAAAAAGACATACAGCATTGTAACTGTACAATAAAAATACACTATGCTTTATTTTCTTCAAAAACAGGCCGATAATTATTTTGGCCAGAGCACATACTTTACCAAATATTACTATAATTATGTGTAACGTTGTAAAATTAGTGCTGATAAATGAAAGATTTCCATCGTCTACCCTTTTTCATTAGGATATAGTCACAAATTCAGTGAAAAATCTTCAAAATACACTTTTTAAGTAATAATTTAATTCCAAACACACCTGCTTCAATTGACTAGTGGCCCAGTCAAAGTCATGCTCGAAAACCCTTCAGTGTGGCTGAATTAAAACAATTTTGTAAAGAAGAGTGGGGGGCAATTACTTTTTTGCATAGGGCTTAGTAGGTTTGGATAGCTTGTTTTCCTTTAAAATTTAATCATCATTCGAAAACTGCTTTTTGTATTTACTCTGGTTATTGTTTTCTATTAAAATTTGTTTGATGATCTGAAACATGTAAGTGTGGCAGAAATGTGTCAACAGGCTTCTAATGCTTTGGTACACAGTAAGCTGACTGACATGCACTTCTGCTGTGCTACAGGTGTTCCAATTCAACCCTGTCAACAGATCACAGTCTTTGGGCTTATAATTTCTGCCCAACCTCGTACTCGTGGGTCGTGCTCCTAGGACTTATCCTGTATTTGGCTTTCTTCGCTCCAGGTGAGAGATCCAAGATAAAAACACAGAATTCAGTTTGAGCTATCACTTCCCACAATGACTCAAAGCATACGTTTCACCTGTAAAACCGTTATCTCAAAAAACAGAATATCAATTACATTACAGTTATTAAATGACAGTAATAATATCTGAATAAATGTTAAATACAGTGGTTATTATCTTCGCAGGCCTAGGCCCCATGCCATGGACTGTTAACTCAGAGATCTACCCTCTATGGGCCAGAAGCACAGGCAACGCCTGCTCAGCTGGGGTGAACTGGACCTTCAATGTGCTGGTGTCTCTGACGTTCCTCCACTTAGCTCAGTACCTCACCTACTATGGTAATGTTATGGCATAGCACCATAGGACGCTACAGACACCCCACAGGCTCTTACGCTCCACTGCCCTAAACTTTATGTGGTTCACACAGTATGTATCAGTGATTAAGCTCAAGTATTCCAGTGTTTACTATGAGACATGGTTTATGTTCAGATTTGAATGCTTTAATGTGATGTACACATGCAAACAGTTTGAATTATATTTGCTTCAGTATCTGTATCTTAATTGCATATTATTTAAATTTAATCTAATTTTGGGCCCTGATTTGTCCACATCCTTGGAATACTAGCTTCTGTAACTCTATCACTTCTATCACTTGATTTCATTAAGTCTTCATTTGATTGACAGAAGGCTTTCCAACTTTTAAAAATTCACAGATTAATAATGCTTATTTGTTTAACTATCAGACTGTAAAGCAATATCTGAGATAGAAGATCCAATGTAGCTTAGGGTTCAGTTAAAGACATAGTGTAAAGAGATTTTTCCGTTGTCTTCCAGGTGCATTCTTTCTGTACTCCAGCCTGGCTCTACTGGGTTTCTTCTTCATTTACGGCTGTCTCCCTGAGACCAAAGGCCGGCGGCTGGAAGAGATTGAGTCGCTTTTTGAGAACCGCCTATGTTCCTGCGGTGCCTCAGACTCAGACGAGGGCCGTCAAGTAGAGTATATCAGAGTCAAAGGGTCAAATTACCACCTATCGGACAACGACGCCTCAGATGTGGAGTAAACACATAACGCAGCTTGAAGAACATCCCTGTGAATCCTCTTTCAGTTTCCATACAGGGCTGATGAAGAGGAGAGAACAAACTGGTCTTTAGCTTCACCCCACCCTGACGCTAGGTCTGTCTGAATCCAGTCAGGTTGCATCTCACACATTCAGGAGAAGGAAAATGGAGATGCCAGGATTAGCATCAAATGCTTTTACACTCACCAATCCAACTGTTGTCTGACTTCATCACTGTTTTTATATCTATAATATATTGTCAGATGTTACACCACTGGATTAGAGCTCGTTTCCATTACACGTCTGTGGCAAGTAAATATGTTTTAAGTATGTGTGGAGATGCTGAGCGTACTGCAACCCAATTTACACCACACTAGCGTAACCCTTAGAAGTTTAAATCATGTCTGGCTCATTGAACCAAGAGGAGAAATTCTATGAAAAAGGCAAAATCACGTTTGTGTTTATAGAATGATATTTGATACTTGTTTGATGAACTTATTGTGTTTACAACCTTGATTTGCAGAAAGAAAAAACATTTACTTCATTACTATGCTACATATTTATAATTTCTTGACCTTGAAAGAAGCGAAAAAAGTTGAATGTGCAGACTTGAAGTTATGGATACGGAATGTAAATCAAAATTACATGTAATTGATTATGTAACTAAATATGTAACTATGTAAGTACATTTGAATAGTATAGCTAAATGAAAGTAATAACATGACTAAGGATTAATATCTGTGAACATCCTCAGATTCAAATGTAAACCATAGATCCTGCTCAGAAGTGCAATATTCAGTAAAAATTATACTGATAACTCTTGAGGTGAGCTGAGGTGTTCTGAAAATGCATCATTTGCAAATGTCATTTAAAACTTGTAGCATACCACAACTGGGTTGTAGCCTGAATTCTGCCCATACACTTTCCTTTGGCAGAAATGTCAATTGTTTGAGACATGGATTCTTCATACAAATATGTACAACAAGCTTTTATGGTGTATTGATGTGTTTAGAGCTTAGAGTATATTTTAGACGGCTCAGACGTTTTCTAGTTCCCTGTTCATGTGCAATGACCTCTAAAATCCATGTCATGTTTTCACCCATCTGTCATTTTCAGTATGACTCGAGCCCAAGTTTACCTTTGTCTTTTGACCTAATTTAATTTTGTCTTCCTTCATAGCCTTGTGTACAAATAGCACTGCATTACATAGCTCTTGTCCATGTAACAGAGTGGAATACCTGTTTTGACGAGTAGCGTAATATCCAATGTTATGTTTTATATTGTACTACCGTGAGTACAAGTAGTCTGGTACACATAGATTTGTGCCAAGCTGACATGTTGTGGCTGTGTGTGTAACAAAGCAGTCGATAGGTATTGTAAAAGCAACAATATCAAGTGAATTAACACAAGTGCTTTTTTAAAATGCTCATTTGCTGTTTTATAGGCCAGTAGTGTGTGATTCTGCACATCAGGCCTTGCATACTTTGCGTTTTTCTTTTGTTCACTGTTAGCGCAAACCGATACATGATTGTGTTTTATGTTTGACACTGAAGCACACTGTTCTTGCCGTACAAGAAAGAAGCACACAACGAGTCTAACGGTGTGATTTTAATCAGGTATGCTCATAGCCGGTCTGATTATGCCGTTAAAATGAGGGAGGTTTGAGTAAAATACATTCATGACAGTTTATCATGACTCTGTGTAAAACGGAGATTTACTTATCAGAGATTATAGTGTGCCAGGTGTGTTTTCAGAATGTTCCTGACTGTGGAGCATGCTCTAAAGTCAGCAGCTGATGGCGTTACTTTGAAGTGACACATCTAATGTTTCTAGTGAATGGGTGTGTGTGTGTATTTTTTTTCTATGTTAAATTATTACCTTTATTATCTACAAAGCAGTGTTTCTACAGTCAATGAAAAAAACTAGTGAATAGTGTTGTACAGTAAATTTGATTATTGTTGCTGTATATGTTTTGCTAGATTTATATTCTATAAAACTTATTATATTCATGAAATTTAAGACAAAAAATAAACAATTAAATTGCCCACTGTTTCATTAAGATTCTGTTTTTTTAACACTTAACTGTACCATGCAGAAAGCAACTATGCCTAAAAAAACAAAGTGACTGAATGTGTATATTTAACATTAACTCATTAAATATAAACAAACTGAAAGATAAATGTTTGTTAATGAAATACACGTTTTTGAAAAATAGTAATGATGTAAAACTATTGAACTGTGTAACTTTTTCAGTGGAACAGGTAGGTCAGCAACAGATGCCTAAAATATACAAAGCAAGTCTGAGTCACCTCTCTTCCTTCTTTCATCAATGCTTATTTTTCTGCTTGAGCATCAGCAAAATGTCTGCAATTTCCTGAAGAGTTTCAGTCTCCCCAGAGACCCAGTTCACACTTCTTTCACTGCTGCGTTCCTCTGTGCTCCAGGCGTTTTCAGCAGGGTTCTGATTCACACTCCCCTCCTTGTGACCTTCACACCTTTTTTCTCTCACCAACATATTCCCTGAAGGATTCTCGTTTGATTCTGCGAAGGAAAAAAATGAAGTTTGCATAAATTAAGTTATTTTTAATCTTCAGCTAGTTAGCATGTACAACCTGCACGATCATATGCTGTAATTATAATTATCCATGCTCCACTAAGATTCATCATGTCTACATTAATGACTATAATAATCTGAAAGGTGTTTCATATGGATCCACAGATTGGTATTCATCAATACCTAGGACATAAGAATGGGAGGAGTGCAGTGTAGGTAAAACATGTTTATTTGTGCATGCTAGACTCTGAGATTTGCATGAACTTTTTTGTCCAGCGATTGCTTCGGTAGTCTGCTGTGA
Source organism: Lepidarchus adonis (assembly GCA_037576955.1). NCBI lineage: Eukaryota > Metazoa > Chordata > Actinopteri > Characiformes > Lepidarchidae > Lepidarchus > Lepidarchus adonis. The sequence goes on along the minus strand of JBBIGC010000125.1, from coordinate 23,913,221 downwards.
GGCCTCCTGTGTTGCTGATGTCTTCCAGGGCGTGTTCCACTTTACTTTATGGTTCTCTGATAGAGCACATTGAGTACCGTTCAGAAGATTCTCATTGCTTTTACCAGTCTGCCTCCTAGTGGTAGAAGCCTTAGCTTTCTTTTCCTGGCATGTTCTGTTGCGGTTTATGGAAGCTTTGTGTTCAGGCAAAGTACTCTGCCTTCTTCCAGCTTTCAAAAGACAACACTGCACTGAAGCATCTCGAGACGTTGAAGTGGAAACAGCTGCAGTCTGTGTTCCCATATCTTGTGTTTCTTCAGGTATTTTGACACTTTGTGTCTCACTCTGTAAACAGAAGGAACAAAATGACCCTCCCTGCAGTCTTGTCCACAAATTAATCATCTGAAGCTTTTTGAAACCAACCCCCCATCCATCACCGTGGGCTTTAATGAGATTTGTTGGTTCTAAGGCTAAGGCAAAAATTCAGCAGCAGCATTGATCTAAACTGATACTGAGTTGAAAAGAATATGTTAATCAATACATATATCACCATAAAACTGTCAGATATTTTTTAATTGGCAAAAATATTCTTAATTCCAGTGTCTGTAAATGTATGAATTTATTTAAAATGATAATGAGTTCTGTTGGTTCATGCATATAAAACAATATAAAACTTTCAAATTGTTAAAAATAAACAAGAATATTATTAATTCTAATAAATATTTGGAAAAATATTAAGCTTCAATATAATGTAGCAGGTTAACAGAAGTGGACGTATAAAATGTATCACATTATACATTGTGGTATATGTGGAAATGTGTACTTTCTACTCACAGTGTGTAAACTGAGGCCGCGCTCTCTTTGAGAATAACTGATTGGTATTTCACAGGTATTCTGTGAGAAACTGCTGTGTTTGTTACCTGCTGTAACACATTTAATTGGTTGAACTCTGAAGTCAGAATATCTAGATTCCTGCTTTGAAACAAGATCATAAATAGCAAACATCAAACAACATTTAAAGCACAGTAATAAATCTACAGTAATACAGTACACCATAGGGTGGCAGCTTTCCCCAAAAAAACCTTCAGAATCATGATTATTCAGTGTACTTTTTGTATTTCAATAAATGGCCAAATGAATTGCATGTAAATACAGTCCTGTGAATAAATAAGTATCCAGCAATGTGTGTACCCATGCTGACTGACTCGCTGGTTGTGGCATCCATCACTATGCAAGAAGTGCAGGAAAGAGACAAACAGAGACACAGCAGTCGCAAAATAATCCACTGTTCCATCAATGTTCTAAAAGCAAAACTCAGACTGGAGCGTCTCAGTCGAGCTTTTTTGCATCCAACTTTTGTTTTTAAAGTTTAGAGCAAAACAAGCATCTTCTTCTGCTCTGCAAATTTCCTGCACTAAGCAGAGCAGCGCCACCCAGAGGAGAGGAGAGGTAGCAACGCCAGTGAGTCAACATGGCGGCAAGTTTAAATATCGATATTGCCACCGGCGTATCGATTATTGTATCACGTGAGCAAGGATGACGATATATCGCAGTATCGATATTGTGGCCCACCCCTACTTCTTACTGTGAGGCAATAGCACTAACCATGCACTCTTTTAATTGATAGCAGATTTCATAATTGTATCAATGACTGCAATCTGTCCTGTCTTTGAGGCATCAGCAAAATATTATATTTCACAGTTAGTCTGAGGCTCTTGTCCTGAAAAGCTGTCTTTGGTCTACACTATATGTGTGTATTGTTACTGTATTCAAACAACTCTATTCAATTTATCTGTCTGCAGCACTTTATTCCAAGAGCCATGTTCTTTGTCCATTATGGTCTTGGGCAAACTGTAGTCTTGTTCTAATGCTCTCTTTGAAAGCAACGACTTTGCCCTAACCTGCCTCCAATGCAGAAAAACTGCGTCCAATCTCTATCTGACTATAGATATATGCACTTTCACATCAACAGTTGCAAGAGTTACCAACACATCCTGTGATGACATTCTGGGGATCTTGAAGCCTTTCTTTTTGTATAAAAGACTGTCAGTTGAATTTGCTGGGGGGGATCCTAGACAAATTAGCAGTCACTTGAAATCTAAGCCACCTGTAGATGATTTTCCATACAGGAAAATTATTTATTGCAGATCAATTAGACAACACACACCTCAGTGGCCAAGACAGTATCATACCCTAGATGTCAGATTTAAGTAAAACAAGTTTCACATGCACCTCTGCCTACAGGATTTCAATGGAACCCAATCTGGATCTTCTAATTCTAATTTTAAAATCAACTATTTCAATGACATACTTACTTTTCACAAGACTGTATGCTTAAATACATTTTCTAAATCCTATTGAGCTTGTCCTTTGACTGAAGATTTTAATATTTTACTAAGGGATGCTAAGAGATGAGTAATCTGAAAGCAATGGCCAATATTACCTGAGATGAAAAGTCAGCACTGTGGTCCCTGTTGTGCAACTCAGTGAAATCACTGTTATGAATACATGTAATTAATTTTTACTGACACAACTAACACATTTTCACAATGAACAATGAATTACTGGTACTTTCTGAGATAAATCAGACTACTTACAGTGACGTTGTACAACAAGGGGGTGTCTTCTTCTGAAGATTAATCTTGATCATTTCTTCACTAAAAAGATCTGCAATCAGTGTATGGAAAAAAAATAGATTGTAATATATTACGCACTTATTTTATAGAACTGTGATTTAAGAGTATAAACCCTTAAAAGTGACAAGAGCAACTGATATAACTGTAATTACATTCAGTATTTACAATGGTGTTTATGTCTTCTAAGAAACAAACACCCAAACAGTGTTCAAAGAAACAGCTGATGATCTACATTAGTACCTTGGCCTCTATATTCTTCACTAGGAAATCCCAAAAAGAGCGGTTCTTCTTGCTGAACTTCCCTTTCTACAAGTTTACATGGGTATTCATCAGCTGAGTATATGGAAGGCCCATTGATTTCTGGACTGTTGTGCACAGTGCTTGGAAAAGGCACAAAACATTTGACATGATAACATACATGGAAAAATTATAATCAGTTATCTTAAGTAAAGAAAGAGACAAAAACTCTGTTTACACTTTAGGTCCTTCTTTGAATAAATAAAAAAAGTAGGACATTTCAGTTAACATGCTTTCCCTCATATCACACAGAAAGACATCAAAACTGATTAAAATCCTTTAACGCAAATGTTCCCATCCTACAGCTTATTAATCACTGATGGGGAAGTTATTAAGTTATAGTCGTAAGTAACTGCAATAAGACTGTGAATTCTCTGCATAATTTATTTAATGAGATGTTGGCAAAGTCAAGTAAAGATGTTTGATAGTGTACAGTGTAATTAAGTTTACAGATTTAATGTCTTCTGAGTTTTGTGTAGATAATAATCAAATTATATTGATGAAAGCTTAAAAATATATATTTGGAACCTTTTTGCTGTACATTTTTACATTTTAACATCTTTCTGTGATGTAGCTTTTAGAAGAATTTAAGATATATGTTATAGGTAAAAGTTATATGCTTGTAGTTACCTATGCAAGCTGGTTCCAAACTGGGCTCCAGCAGCTATGCTGATCTGAGCAGTAGATGTTTGACAAACTGTCCAAGGATCATACTGATACACTTCTTTAGGCTGAGAGAAAGGTATTAACTAGTAGAGAAAACATCTTTCGTAGGAACAGTTTAAAGATAAAAATGAACATGCAAATTTAAAAATAAAATACTACTTGGCCCAGTGTGAAAAAGTAATTGTCCCCTAATTTGTGCCACCGTAGCAGCAACAAATGCAATCAAGTGTTTGCAATAACCGGTAAAACTTGCAAAAGTCCTTGCTGTAGAGGCATTTTTGCCCACTCAACACTGGTGGGCTTTGGTCATGCCAAAGCATTTAAATTGGATTTAATTTTTCCATCAATTACAGCCAGACATCCAGGCTCTGACCCAGCAATGCAGTCACTACCATCACACTACTACCACCATGCTTGACCGCTGAAATGTCTTTTTAATGAAATACCATTTTAGATATTTGCCAGATGTAATGGGATGCAACCTTCCAAAAAGATATTTCTTGTCATTCCACAGAATATTTTCCCCAAAGTGTTGGGAAACTGTGGTTCAGCAGTTAGATCATGATTGACCAATGGGGGCAATTACTTTTTCACATCAGGTCAAATACGTTTGGATGACTTTGAAAGATTTCCATCAAATATTAGGTATTTTTATAGTATTTATTTATTCATTTATGTACTTGGTGAGTTTTGTATTAATTAACATTGTAACAGAACTGCTTAAATGACCAGTAAACACTGAAAAAAGTGATGTTCTATAACTTTTCAGTGAGTGTATATATAGTACATTTATATTGTTTTTAAAAATGTGTAAATGTAAAACATTTACCGGAAAACTCTGGGAGCAGGAAGGCTCCCATGACGGTTGAGGAGAGATGTAAGTTGTTGGTCTAGACTTAAAGGTCTCAGGAGTTGAAGAGGGTGAAGAAAACGAGCTGACACTGCTTTGAAGGCGGTGGTGCCTGTGCTTATAATCTGAAGCACTGTTATCAGACTGGACAGCTTCTAAAACAGGTGATAGCTTAAGACAACAGAAGAAAAAGAAAAAGTAGAAGAAGCCTGTTTATTTGCTGTGTATATGATTTGGGTTGCTTATTAAATATATGGATTTTATACAAAAAATGCAAATAATAAAAAACCCATAACCACATACAACTGCAAAAATGCAAAGCACTAAATAACCAAAGAAACGCAAAATAATAGAACAATAGTACAAGTAATGATCATTCAGAATGAAAACAATGAATCAGTGCAGGAAAAAATAAATAATAAATGAAATAAAACGACAAACAATTTCAGAATATGTTTTATCAAGTTTGAGCAAAAGTTTAAAAGTTAAAATATTAAGTTAAAAAGTTTTAAGTGAAAAGGGCTGTTTTGTAACTGTCCTCACCGCCTTGAACTTGAACTCTTCCAGGAGACTCTGTTTCCTTTTTTTCAACCCCACTGTGTGGACACTGCAAAATACAAAAGGACAAAGTCTCAGCCTGTTCTGCAGTTTACCTAAGCCTGCAGTTGAACCGATCAAAGTGAAGGTACCTGAACTGGGAGTCGCTTTGTACCAGGTTCAAGCGTGACGGAGAGCAAGGACTCATTGGCAGTTTTATGTGCTTATAGCCCACAGATTTATGTTTTCCATTTGAACTGGATATATACGTTTTTTTAGGTTTACCTAAAGTGAAAAATGAAGCTGTTTACTTGGAAGTGTCAGTGAGAAAACAAATGTGATCAATCTTTTTTCATTTTCTTTTGATTTCTTTGTTTGATAGTAATTTTCACCATGCATTTACCAGCATGTTCTTTCTTTAATGCTATCTGGTTGACAATAAACATTGTAAGCAGATCTATGTTGCCAGTGTTGCCTTCCTTGGGTGAAGCTGGAGGTTTTAGCTGATTCAGCTTCTGACGCTTTTTCTTTTCAAAGAACTCCTTGAAAGCAAATTTTACAGATATTCTGACAGCAGAACTACATACTGAGGTTAACATCAATTAATAATGACTAGTAAGAAGTAGTTATCTATTAGTCACCCTTTGTTTTTTCACATCGCTGCTCTTCATTAATCGACTCCTGTAAAAAGAGGGAAGTTCAATTATAATGCAGTTAATGATGTTACTCAGTATATGTTCATCATTAAAACTTTTTTAGATACATAGTACACACTGCAGTTTGAGAGAAGTCGTGCATTCATTTTACTTTACATTTACACATTAAGTATACAAACACACATAAACATAGTAGATAGACAGACAGACAGACAGACAGATGGCTGCGCAGTTGTAGCTTCAGTTCAGTTTGTGGCTGCGAATTAGTAGTGAAGATGTGCTGCTATGACCATTTGTGCAATGCTACCAAGTACATGCTAGTGTGTAGAATCTACGTAGAAACATCAGTAACATTGAAGCTTAATAAGTAACAAATAATAACGTTTTTTCCCACAGATAGCTGACATCAAATATTAGCGAACTGCGGCTAGCTCGCTTGCTATCAACCTTCGCTAACGTTATTTGTTTTACCTTGAACCTCCTACCCAGTTCATGCTAAGTAGTAAGTTAGATAAATATATCAGCCTAGTGATGTTTAAGTTGTATACTTTGCGTCATGTGATAAATACCACGCTATATAGGTCCTACAGTTTAAATAAGTAATACGAACGTCTAGTGTGAGACTTTATTAACGGTCTGTTTTCGCGCTGCAGCTAAGGTTAACGTTAGCAAACAGGTTGATGGTGCCAGCCAATCAGCAAGCGAGACATGCCCGCGCGCACTGACATGCGGTAGATACAATAAACGCAAAATCACACTGCAGTTTTTTTAATCTCAATTTTTAAATCCTTAATTTTAATAAAAAGTACAAATCCATGAATATACTTCGTAATTCTTATTTACTGAATTAGCTAAATTATAGAAAAAGAATTTCTTCAAATGTGAGCTTGATTTCTTAAAAATATATCATTTCTATTTTACCCTTTTTCTGTCTTTTTTCAGATTAGTTGTGTCTGTCACTGTATTCGTGTTGTATTTTATTCATATAATACGAATTCTGTTAAGAATATATAAAGTATTAAACCTTAAACCATATAATTAGGATGTATTACACTATTAGACTATTATCTAAGGATTTGACATAGGTCTTGAATGAGAGTTGGAATATTGTCATGTAAAATTATCGTTCAGGGTAGATAGACCAAATAACTTGGGTCTTGAACCCAAAGTTAAGATCATGGCCAGTTTTTTGTGTGGCGTTACAAGGTGACTGTTTAAGCACTCCCGTCTCCGCTTGTTGTATTTGCACTGATGGTCAAACACAGTGAGAACAAAAATCGGGCACCATCATGTCACCGCAGCAGCCAATCACCTTCTCTGGGGGCGTGATTAAAGTAAGACCGTTGCGGTACACTGTTCACGCCCCCTTCCTAAAGCAGCTTGGGAACTGCATATGCTTGATTAAAAATGTGAAAATAAATCTATTAGTTTACCTGATTTAATAATAGATCAAT
>JBBIGC010000125.1:23874298-23900282 GCA_037576955.1 Lepidarchus adonis | reverse complement strand
CACACACACACACACACACACACACACACACACACACACACACACACACACACACACACACACACACACAGCCACTGTCATCATTTGCATTTGAAGAGTGTATATCTACTAACCACTTTTCCTTTTTCTTTTTGTCTTTTCTATCTGTGCATCTCTCCAGGATTCGTCCACAACTGGCAAGAGAAAAAATTGAAGGATGTCACATTTGCACATTTGTGACCCCTGGAGAACCCCAGGTGGTTCTGGGTAAGGACAAGGCCTTCACATATGACTATGTGTTTGACATGGACTCCCAGCAGGATGCCATCTACAGCAACTGTACTGAAAACCTAATTGAAGGCTGCTTTGATGGCTACAATGCCACCATCTTTGCTTATGGTCAGGTAAGTCATGCCAACAACTGTACAATGCAAATAATCCTCCCATATCACAAGTTAGATTAAAATGTTTAAATTCATCTAAGCAAAGGTTTAGTTAAGTGTTATGTTTTTTTCAGATGGTACATTACAAATGAGATTTTAAGCATAGATCAGTTTTTTCTTGTTGATGTGCCTCGAGTTTTTTGTGCGATAGTATTTTGCAACAAAATGGTGCTTACAGCTGTGCTTGTCTTTGTGGAGCTCATTTCATATCAGCCACAAAGAAAAGCAAACAAGCCGTGAAACCTCTGTCAACACTGCCACAGCAGACAAGTTTCAACAAGGAACATGTGGGGGTGGTTTATTGGTCTGATAAATTAACCAAATGGGCTGTTCCTTCGGAGTCATGTGTGTGCTATCTGTCAGATAGACTTGGCCTATTTCTTATTCAAATTACAATTACAAAACCTTTCAAGAATTCCTCAGGAGACGAGCCCCATGCTCCTCTTTGCATTTCATTTACTTCTCAGCTACAAAATCACCCTGTCCTCCGCCAGCTCTTGTCCCACTGTCAGGCTTTTTAGGGGTTGTGGTTACAGGGGAAGGGGTGTCATGAATTTGGACTCAGCATCGCATTCCTCTTTCTGTGGCCATGACAACAGTGAACCCATGCTCCCTTTGTCTGCCCAGTTACGCCACCCCATCACTGCAAACAAAGGAAACACTCCCACATGTCTGCCCTTTTTCATTTTATGCCTTATTAATACTAACTACCTATAAATCTCAGTTTTTTAACTTAAATCTCACATAGGTGTGTAAGCACATATTGGACCATTAAAGCATCCTGCCAAATGACTTTGTTTAATTGATCCCCTCCTCTGAATTACTTTGAGACGCAAAAGAAACTTAATATTTAAGAATATTACAAATGTTAATATTCAAATTAATTGTAATATTAATTGTACAAATCATTTTAATGGTAATATAAATACTAAATGAAGAATATCAGCAACATTAAACTGATTTCTGGTTTCCCCAAGGGTCATTAGACATCTAATCTGTAATAAATGTTTCTTTCAGTATCAAGTCCCTGCTTGCACACCATAGTTGTCTTTAGTCAGTTTAGCTCTTGAGTGGTGCTGTTATATGAAGAAGTATGTTTAGGACTGTAATGTTTTTTGCAGATTAGTTATATTCTAGAAGTGTGCATATATGGTAGTGTTAAGAAGTAGGTTCATTTGAGCTGAGCCGTGAAGGAAGATGGTGCCTATTTACAGAACAGATTTACCTGTGCTGAGTTTGAAGGAATGATTATGTTTATATCTGTCATGCATGCACTTAGTGACTGGACTAAAACTGTGACGAATGCAGAGATACAAACATGTAAGTCATCAGCATTAGCGTGACGCTTACAAAGACAGACTTAACGGTACATTGTATAAAATGAAGGGGGAGGGTCAGGAACAGATCCCTGTGGCACTTGTTATGTAACCAGAGAAATGACATAAATAGTTGTTTGTTTGTAAGAGCAGAACATAATGGTGATAAAAACAGGTCAGATGCTACAGTGAAGGATGGATACAGACTATCTAACCATGTGTTTTTAGATGTAACTGCTGTGACATTGAGGAAAGTATGGGCAGATCCTGAGAACAAGCACACAGTAATCATACACACATTTTGAGTAGAAGTAGCAGAGATACAGAATAAAGAAGAGGAGCTGACAAGAAGAAGAAGGATAATTAGAAATGATATTGTAGATTGTAGATGAATCAAACAGGGATAAGGTAGAAAGGATGATTTCAGGATTCTGTGATAGAGTAACCTGTGCCAGAGAAGACAGTAGGAAAGTGCTGGAAGATTATGCCATTTTTATCTTGATTGTTAAGTGAATTGGAAGACTGGGATGAAATGACTGCAGATGAAGTGAGAGTTTTGGGCCTGGAATTTAGGTGTACTTTACTTTGCAGACAAACCCAGTAATTAATAAATTATTAGCAAATTGTTTTGACAAGATGTTTAATATTGAGTATCATAGCTCTAAGTTCAGGGATCAACCTTGTATCTGGGACGTGTCTAGTCTTGGGAGGAGTCTGAATGTTAAAGTAAAGTAAAGTAAATTAAAATGTGTAACTGTATAGTGAAATCCTGAGAAAAGAGAAGAAAGTCAGCACAAAGCACAAAGACTGTTGAATATACCCTAAGTTAAATGTCAAAGAATCTAACATTTTATTATAATCCAAAGAAGTTTAGATGCTGTTTGGAATGTAAAAAAAAAAAATGCAATGATTTGCAGATCTCATAAATCAATATTTTATTTACAATGGGACATTGAAAACATCAGATATTCCAGAAATTGTTGTCTATGAACACTCGCTGTGCTATTCATAATTGCAGGTGAAAGCTTTATCATGCAGACAAGAAGCGCTCAGCATGTCTGCTGTCTGATGGTATGGGGGTGCAGCAGTGCACCAGATGGAATTGGTAGCTTGCACATCTAAAAAGGAACCTTTAATACTAACATGTGTTTAGATGTTTTAGAGCAACACATGCTCCCATCCAGACAACGCCAAGGAAGACCTTGCATATTTCAGCAAGACAAAGCTAAACCAAACTTTATGTATAACAACAGCATGACTTCGTAGGAGAAGAGTCCTGATGCTGAACTGGCCTGTTAGCACTCCAAACCTTTCACCAACTGAAAACATCTGGCACATCATGAAAGAAAAAATATCACAAAGACCCAGGACTTTTTGAGCATCTAGAATCTTATATTCAACAAGAATGAGACAGCATTCCTCTCTCACAGTCCAGCAACTGGCCTCCTCAGCTCCTAAACTGTGGTTAAAAGAAGAGGAGATTTTATATATATATTTTTAAAACTATTGCTGCAATTAAATACAAAATGACCTTTTAACCCTTTTAAGTTTAATATGTTCAATTATGAATAAAAATGGCAAATCATTACATTCTGCTTTTATTAGCATTTTGCATAACATCCTTTCTTTTTGGAATTAGGGTTTTTAGAATTCACGTATTATGCATCACAGTCTCAATATTGATTGTATTAATAATATACGTTTTTCTCAAATTGTCCAGCAGTGTTCAGTAATTCCCCCTTTTTTTTCCACCATCTTTCAGACTGGCTCAGGGAAGACATACACCATGGGCACAGGTTTTGACATGAGTATCAGTGAGGAAGAACTTGGGATTATTCCACGAGCCGTTAGTCATCTCTTCAGGGGCATAGAAGAGAGACGGCAAGCCGCCATCGAGCAGGGTCGCCCTGTACCCGAGTTCAAGATCAATGCTCAGTTTTTAGAGGTACGTTTTTAGAGGTGTCAGGAAGCTCAGATCATTGCTAAAATCAATGTAATATCTCTGTGTTTTAGATTTTTTTATGTATTTTCAAACAACAGTCGTCTTTCATATATGTTTACATTTATATGGAAGTGGCAGGCAGAAGTGGCTGAAATTTTGTTGTACGAATATACAATAAAGATCTTTCTTCTTTCTTTTATGTTTTTATTTTTGAAATGCAATGTCTGATACAACAGTATTTGAGAACAGTTCCTGGTTTAACTTGGATCCCAGAAGATAGAGCGTTGTGAAAGAGTGTGAACCTCCAAATGATTGACAGTGATGTTATTTCTGGCCTGGGTGAAAATGAGGCAGGACACTTATCATTCAGTATCAGCACTTAGCTTTAAATTTAACCTCCAGATAGTGCTGCATAGCAGCTGCTGGTCCAACATGTGAAGAATGGTGTTGACTCGTGGAGGCAGAGACTCATTACTTCAGATGAAACCGTCCTCCTGAGCTATCTGTCAAATTGTTTCATTTTTTGTTTTGTGAAGAACCATGACATGTCATCATGCATGATTAGATAAGAGTAAATCAAATGTCATTAGACTTAAACATATGTTCTTTGTGTTGAAGTTGTACAACGAGGAGGTGCTGGACCTCTTTGACACTACGCGAGATGTAGAAGCCAGAAAGCAGAAATCTACTATTAAGATCCATGAAGACTCCACAGGAGGGATCTACACAGTTGGAGTCACAACACGCACAGTTACCTCTGAGGATGAGGTTAGTATTAAAAATTACATGTGTGTGTTTGTGTAATATTGGCTTTAGCATTATTAATAAAGCTGTAATATGCTTACAAGTCCTCTAGTTCCATGTGTTTCTGTCTTTAATCATAGCAAATTATAAAACTATTCTAAGACATATTGCACCTACAGTACGTATCAATATAACTCTTGATACTATTTTTGTGCGTGTTGTACAGTCTTAGTTTTAATGTACTGTTTGCCTTAGCGCACTGTCTTGCCATTCAAATCCTTCTAGTGCATTAAACTGGTGTGTACCTCTATTGTGTCTCAGATGATGCAATGCTTGAAGCTGGGAGCTCTGTCCCGCACTACTGCCAGCACTCAGATGAATGTCCAGAGCTCACGGTCACATGCCATCTTCACCATCCACCTATGCCAAGTTCGAGTCTGTGCCTCTAACATGGTAGGTGGCATTGCTGACACATTAGAGCCAGTTCACTCACTCACTTCTCTCCACATAATCAGGGACTGAAAATGTAATTACACATCACACATTCCCTTTTATGTTAGACAGTTTTAGCCCATATGATCGTGTTTGTCCTGAAGTTAATTCAAGATCCCAAAACAACATCTGATGTGCGGTTGTAACATTTGAAATATTCCTTTTTTTAACGGATATGGTCTCTGCAATATTCACAAGACTGTATTGTATCATTACTTGTGCATAAAAGTAACATGAGACATGTGTTGAAGAAGAAACATTCATTCAAAATTAATCATTACATTTATAATAAGGACTTAACTCCCTTCCAATGAGCCATCAACATTTCTAAACAGCTGGAATGAAGAATCCGCTTTTCTCCTTGTAGAATCCATCTTCATTATTAAACTGTCATGTCTCCCTTCCTCCTCTAGAATGATGAGACGGATAACAGACTGGCCAATGGATCTTCTGAGATGAATGAGTTCGAAACCCTCACTGCCAAGTTTCACTTTGTGGACTTGGCAGGTTCAGAGCGTCTCAAGAGAACAGGGGCAACAGGGGACAGGGCTAAAGAGGGCATCTCCATCAACTGTGGACTGGTGGGTCTCAGTAAGGGTCATTGTATTGTAACTACATGTAAAATCTTGAGCACAAGGTTTGCTGGTTATGTTCACTGCTGTTTAGAAACTCCATTATGTGTTAAATATTTTGAGAAAGTAGTTTGGGATTAACTTGAATAGAGTCATGTGTCGTGTGAAACAAGGGAGATTGTGCCTGCATGTTTCTTCAGGAATGACATGTTCACTGTTTATTCTCTAATGAGAACCTACTTTAAAAGGACTGACCGGCTTTGATGACGGTCCAAATCCAACTGCTCTTTAAAGTTAGCAGCAACAGCACCATCTGGTGTTGAATAGAAGTTTTGCAGTAACAAATGTGAAATCTTAATATAATGTTTTTGTTTGTTTGTTTGTTTGTTTGTTTGTTTTATTATTCTGTCACACCCTGAAGCTCGCTCTGGGCAATGTCATTAGTGCTCTTGGGGACAAGAGCAAGCGCTCCACTCATGTGCCTTACCGTGACTCGAAGCTCACACGCCTCCTGCAAGACTCCTTAGGAGGGAACAGGTTTGCATTTCACTAATGTTCAGACATTCTGAAAAAAGTTTTAAACAAAGTTGTTTTTAATGATATTTAAAAGTAAAGTTATTTTTAGTAATTCAGTTATGTAGGAAAACTAAAGAAACAAACGCTTGGACATTTAAACATGGCAGGCACTCTTATGTAGAGCAACTTTCAGTGACAAGAGTCTCTGTCCTGTATATTTTTTTGCATTTTATGTTACGTGGTTTAATGTAATAAAACATGATTTATTCCTACATTTTACAGATGTAATCATGTCTTGGCTGATTGACTCTAATGAATTATGAATAATGAGTAATGAATAATGAATTTCTTTAACTGTGTAAATCCCTCTGTTTTTTCTCTCTTCTGGCTTTGGCCACCTTCCAGCCAAACAGTGATGATAGCCTGTATCAGCCCCTCAGACCGGGACTTTATGGAGACCCTAAATACTCTAAAGTATGCTAATCGGGCACGTAACATCAAGAACAAAGTGGTGGTGAACCAGGACAGGGCCAGTCAGCAGATCAGTGCCCTCAGGACTGAGATAGCTCGGTTGCAGATGGAGCTCATGGAGTACAGGACGGTGAGAAACAAGGGAGGACATGGACACATCTGTTTAGATGATTGTAGTTGTTAATGTACAGCTTGGTAATATAGTACAGGGGCGTCTCTCTTTGGGAACAGTTAGTGGACTCTAACAGATGTTAACCTGTTAAACCTTAAGAAGGTCTGACCATGTGTCATAGTAATGACTTAATAACTGAATAATGAGTCATAATTAAAACCAGCAGTTATAAAACTCAAACCAGCCTGAAGCTAGCATTAGTAAACCTTACTCTTTCTGTCTTTTCACTTTTCTCAGTGATTACAACTGACTGGCATTTCAACTAAGTTATATTAATAGTATTAATAAATGCAATACTAGATAATATGCAAAAGATATATTTATTCAGCAGAAAATACAGAAACTGATTTAATAACATAAAACATCTTCTCATGTTCTTTGTTGACAGGGTAAGCGTCTGGTTGGGGAAGACGGCTTGGAGAGCATAAATGACATGGTCCATGAGAACTCCATGCTGCAAACGGAGAATAATAACCTGCGTGTGCGTGTCAAGGCCATGCAGGAGACCATCGATGCCCAAAGAGCTCGACTCACTCAAATACTGAGCGATCAGGCCAATCAGCTCCTTGCTAAAGCAGGTACATTGAGAATCAGTTTCCAGAAGATACAATGATAGTCTGATGATATATTTTGCAGTTCCCAAGAAAAAAAAACAGATGTAAAACTGCTCTATTCTTATGCCAAATATGATTTGTCTATTGCACAAGCGCTAAGCAAATGAAAGTGAACTGAAATCATATAAACATGCAAAATACTCATTCTAAGATTTAGTTCTAAACATATTACAGCATTGCATTTACAAAGTGTAACATTTGGAGTAAACAATTACATTACTTGTTCTACTTGCTCTGCATTACATTTAGAGCTTGAAGTATTAGATAGACTCAGTCAGGTCTGGACATTTTTAGAGATTAGAGATTTGTAGGCTGTCAACGATATCCAACTGACAACGATACAGATTTTATGTACATATTTGCTGATACTGATGTTAAAAAAAGACATTTAAAAACGCAGACATAAGAACTGCATCTACCTGGGTCTTATAACTTATAATTTTTTATAACGTTTTCTTATGAACTCATTTTAAATACTGGTTTGAAATATCTGTCAAAGCAAATATCTGCTGATACTAATATGATACTTATGTCATTGTGCAACATTAGTTATATATCTTTTTGGTTGCAATAATCAGAATCGATTTGCTGTTTTATTTCCCGTGTATCCATTTTAATGTTGACATTAATTCTGCCAACAAGACAAGTGTGTAGAGAATGGATGCATTAGACATAAAATTATGAATCAATTCAGTAGGAAGGAAAATTTGTGTGGTATTTAGGGTATTGTTTAATTGAGCCGATTTAAAAATGTATATGTTGAAGCAGACGTTAATGTTAATTTTGGAAATTTGATTATTTGGTTAATTGAGCATGTTGGTCTTTTGGTGAGTTCAGGCTCAGACCTTAATAATTCGGGTTGATTCAGACATCAACAGAATTTTTTTGTGTGTATTCAGATCCTGACCAAAATTTCATTTCTATACAGTACTATTTTCTCATAGATCTACTACAAAACAATCCTCTTTCACCAAAGATGACTTGGAAGTTAATACACACTTAAAGCATAGCTTTAGATAAGTACATTGTTTGTTGTAATGCCTAATTATTCATGCTTAATGCACACTGAAGTCATTGTGTACAGGGTGTAAACTTTAACTCTTATTTGTGAGGCTTGGATTTCACCGCACACACTACACCCTGATGTTAATGGTACAAAGTGGATTTGTCTGCAATTATTCTGTAGGTGAAGGGAATGAGGAGATTGGTAATATGATCCAGAACTACATCAAAGAGATTGAGGAGCTCAGGTACAGTTTCTGCCTTTGTACTTCAAACTTAAATTTGTGGACTGTGTTTGTGTTATGCTTGTTTTCATACGTTTTCATCAAACAAAGATTAACAAAGCAAAATAAAACCAGGAGGAACTTATGGTACAGATCTTGTAAAATTATTTATTAAAAATATATGTTCTTTTTAAACATAAAAAGGAAAAGGGTTTGGTTATGTTGGTAGTTACATTATATGTTGAATTACACATGTGGAACATATGCAGGACCCAAAATCCTGACACTGTGTTTTTCGGACTCAAGGGCCAAGCTGCTGGAGAGTGAAGCCATGAATGAGAACCTAAGAAAGAGTCTCTCTCGCGCTTCAACACGCTCCTCATTATTTGGAGGACCCACTGCTTTCAGCCCAGCACTTGCCCCAGAAAAGGAGGCCTCAGACATTATTCAGATGGCTAAGAGGGATTTGGAGAAGCTGAAGAGGAAAGAGAGGAAAAAGAAGAAGAGGTGAGTTCCTGACTTACCTGCAGTGCTGTGAGGAAGGAGCATTAAGGTGGGATTTTTTGCAGTATGTAGAGTGAGGGGAGCATGTCTGAGTATGTTTTGGGTAATTATCTACCAGCTCTATGCCCTGCCCATCCACTGTTTGGTCTCTGTGCACATTTACTGCACTCCATTACTGAGAATGACAGCTATGATTACAACCACAGACAGTGGAGAGCATTTGGTAAGCCCTTCTCAGTTTAATGCATAGGTGTGGTTGTACTTGTGTATTTCATTAGGTTTGCACTATATTTTAACGCACACATGTGGATATTATCCTAAATATTCAGATGTCATGAGAACAAAAGTTCAAGATTACAATTTACATGCTACAAGTAGCAAATACAAGACTGTTAAATACTTTATGTAAATAGATGGTTAGTTTCACTGTGTTTACATGGCTTAACATTTACTATATTAGTAGACTGCTCCACATGTTCTAATAACTGGCCTTAAGGCACATAAAAGGAAAGAATGATGTGTTTACAACACACTTAATAAAACTGCTGGCTGCTCTTATTCTTTCCTTTTAACAATGGCCAATTACTGTAATATGACAGACAATGTTGACACTAGTTTTTAATCATATTTCATTAAGATTTTTATTTTCTGTTTTTGGAGTTTTAAGAATACATAAATCATTCAAGTCTGCTCTGATCTACAGTCACACTAGACCTAAACAAAGGGAGGAAAATGTATTTATTTATCACTAACTAATCTTTAGTCTTTTGAAAACCAGAGTGGTGTCTAAAGTTGTAGCTGAGGGAAGTGTGCTCCTTTTACCTCCATGAAAATGACATGGTTATTATTATTTGCTAGTTCATTGGTGTAGTGATCTTAATAGTAATAATTTAATAGCAGATTTTTTTTATTGTTA
The DNA here is from genome assembly GCA_037576955.1 of Lepidarchus adonis. Taxonomy (NCBI): domain Eukaryota; kingdom Metazoa; phylum Chordata; class Actinopteri; order Characiformes; family Lepidarchidae; genus Lepidarchus; species Lepidarchus adonis. The sequence goes on along the minus strand of JBBIGC010000125.1, from coordinate 23,890,375 downwards.
CATTTTTTTTCTTTTAACAAATTGTTTTGAAAGTTTATAGAAAATGATTATTATTTCTGCTAAATAATGGGAAACTAATTAACTATGATAATACAAATAAAAGAATAATATATACATGTATATACATGTTCTACAAACTATCATAATGTAAATGACTGGTTATTAAGTCAAAAAATTCCATGTAACTCTAGCTTTAAAGAATTCCTTATGTGTCACAGGATTGCCACATACCTGACTCAAACCAGCAGAATTATGTCTGTGTCATTTAAAATCTTTATAACTTAACTTTGACTTAATTTGAAAATGTTTAAAAACTGTATAAGCATTTTATGTTGAATAGACCAATAGAAATGATTCGTTGCACTACAGCTGCTGAAGTGAACACTGTTTAATAAGGAACTTCTATTTACCTGGTGTTCCTTACTGTACTCTCTCACCCACACTCACACTGAAGATTGCAGCAGATGGCAGAATGTGCCCATGAAGAACCTGAGAATAACAGGTTTGATCACATTGCTTTGCCGCACCGTCTTTGATGCACTAATGTCACTCTTAGAAGTGCAGGTAGATGTAACTCTTCGGAGAATATCCCACTGTAGCTTCTAATCTTGGCATCTTTTGAAAAGATCTCACACCCATTTAGAGTCAATGTTCTTTACTACCACAAGAAAAAAAAACTTTACAATTGTGGGTCCTTAATATTAATATACAATAATCATTTGTGTGGAAGGGGTGTCACAATATATTATTCATATTTTCAACACAGAGGTTGCAAGACAAGGCAGTCTGAATACAGTTGAAAATGCAAACATTTTTCTCTTATGCAAGTCTTTTGTTTCAAGTGAACCTTACAATATAAGGTTGTAAATCCGAAAGAAACCATGGATACAAACTCTGTTTCCAAAAAGTTTTTTAAAAGACATTTTATAAAATGCTGTAAAAACCAGAATCTGAAGTTTTCTCCTGTATGTTGCTGACAAAAGGTTTTGCAGACCAACAGTGTATTTTGTAACTATATTTAGAATTTTATGCCTATAGCAGAACAGGCGTTTTTCCACTTTGTTACAAAGCCTTTACTTTTAATTTATCTTTAATTTATCTTTAATTTATCTTTAATTTATCTACAGTTCATGTCAATGTGGCAAGCCATAAGCCTTTGGTGGATGCTCTTTTTTAATAAACAAGTGCCTGTTTCAGTTAAATAAAGTTTCTGTAAAATGTAGAAATAGCAGAATTTTATATATATTTTTTTGCAATAATGTTCCAAATTCTTGGAAATGGGCTTTGCTATGTTAAGTAGATTAATTACATTTTAACTGTTGTAATGACTATATAGCAATATGTATATATGATATATCACCAAAGCAATACCTTTTTATGCATCTAGTCTTAAAACATTCATTTTTTGTTATTTGTTTAACTTGTACTTTCATCTGGTCTTGCAGTCTTTTGACAGTTTGAAAACAAAAACAATATGAATGCTGTGAATTTGAAGCATGTTGAAAACACCATATATATTGTATAATTCATGGATTGTTACACCCCTTGATCACAGAAAATGTGCTATAAAAGTATAAACAATGACAAAACCTTGTGTTTCTTTCTCACTGACTGCTGTTTTCTCCATCCAATAGGAAAAGTCCACTAACCCATTGTCTAATATTATTAAATAACACTACCAGAAATGATTTAACCATGGATTTAAGTTTTTGTGTGTGATTTTGGAGATCTATACACTAACCATCTTTCTTTATTGACAAAATCAGATGTTGATCAGGCCTAATCAACATTCCCATACTTTGGAATTTGGGGATTTTTTTGTCTTTCTGTTTTTCATTCTTTCTGTTTTAAAACTGCTTTATAGTGTCATCAAGGAGGAAGGTCCTGACAATGATCAATCATCTGATAGAACCAACGAGGAGATTGAGGTGGTATGTTCTGTGTATTAAGTCAATGTGTGTCTAAATAAAGTATGTGTTGTGTTTTAAGGTGACACTTTCCCTTAATACTACAAGTTTGACTTTATCCAAACCCAGTTTCAAAACAATGGGACACTGGGTAAAATGTAAGTAAAACAGAATGCAATGATTTGTAAATATTATAAACCAATTTTTACTCACAACTGAACATGCAAAACATATCAAATATTTAATCTGAGTAAAAAATAAGGTTTTTTATTTGATTACAGCATTTTTACCACTGTCCTGAGATTCTTCTAACAGCAGTCCATAAATATCTGGCAATTGGCAGTTGGTGGCTTTTTGGGAGAGGAATGTTGTATATATTTGTCTGATATAGAATTCTAGCTGCTCAGTCTGGTTGGGAGCTAATGTTGCTGTGAAACCTGGAGACACAGTTTAGCATTGATGATGCCTTTCCAGATATGCAAGCTACCAATTACACTGCACTGAAACACCACCATACCATCAGAGATGCACCACAGAACAGTTTTCCACTACACCCCAGTCCATTAATAAAGTTTTCTGATTCTGATTCTGATTTTAAATTTGACATATTTGTGTAATATCGTTAATTTGAATAAATGAACAGAGGGAGAACTGTGATTTGCAAATCACTGCATTGTGTTTTTATTTACATTTACAGGCCGTTCCAACTTTTTGGGAACTGTGTTTTTCTCAAAATGCATATTGTTGACCATACATAATATTTTCTTAGTAGTAGTGAGCACTATTATGCTGTTTTTATTTTTTAAAGTGTGGTAACATTAAAAGGATGCTGAAGTTGATATTATTGCCCACCTGTGTCTGAAACAGGAAGGAAGTGATCATGAGGAGGGAGATGACGCTGAGGGAGAGGTGGAGGAGGATGAGTTGGAGGCGGAGGAGAGCTCAGATGAATCTGACTCAGAACTTGAAGAGAAAGGTAAAATGGTTCCAAAGCTCTAAAAGCTCAGCATGGTTTACCACTATCCACATTTAATTAATCCCTTTAATTAAATTACGTTTCTTTTAATATACTGTTTAGATAGTTATGTCTTATATCTTAATATTAAATGTATTGCTGTCTGTGCTGTTGTCTTATGTAGCTTCCTGGTAGATTTTATTGGTAGGTTTTATATTATGAAAATAATTCTTTGTGTCATATGTGTCATATTGTGATTAAAAACCTACAATGCAGATCATGAAGTTTGTGTATTGTTATACCACTTGCATTTAGGATGTAGGTTCTATATGAGTAAAACTGATGAAAACTGGGAAGATATTTAGAGACCTAAGTATTATTTTCTTACCATTCATAAAATTGAGTGCACAAACTTTTTGCATGTGATTTTGTTTTACAGAGGACTTCCAGGCAGACTTGGCCAACATTACATGTGAGATTGCAATTAAGCAAAAGCTGATTGATGAGCTGGAGAACAGTCAGCGGCGCCTACACACACTTAAACAACAGTATGAACAAAAGCTCATGATGCTTCAGAGCAAGATTCGCGACACACAGCTGGAGAGAGATCGTGTGCTGCACAACATGGGTATGCCGTTCTCCACACCACACCAATGAGATCTCACTGTGTCTGTAAAGTTATATGTTGGAAATATTGGCCATTGAAGAATGGCTTCAGAATAATTGCTGCCCTGAAATCAGGACCACAGTAACTCCTCTTCTGTTTTGAGATGCCAGATACTGTTCAGTCTGCAGTTAAGCCTAATTCTCAACATCATAGCCTAGAATCAATGTTTTAAATACAACAATGTATGTTAGGGATGCCTTAAAGATTATTATTTATTACAAATTACAAATTATTTGTATTCAAGGAATTCATGGAATGCTTCAGTTTAGTTTAAGTGTCAGAAATGAGATTCTTTTTAACTTTATACACTTAATAAAGTACTGTCTTTAGTATTTTGTGAGTTAAATTTAGGTAAGTTAAGACTATATTATATATTTAAATATTTTTAAAAATATATCTAGATTTATGTGATTATAATAGCCTTTTTTGAGAAAGGATTATCATGAAATAAACAGCATTATCTGCATTAAGTCTTTTGACAGGCCACAGGAATGTTTTAGCTGCAAACACATTAAAAACAAAAAACACAAAATCATATCTTTTAATGAACCAACTAACTGTAGTAAAGTGCCACGGTGAATTTAACACAGCAGCAAATTTAAAACAGCAAGATCTGCAACAGTTCTGTTTTAGCACCACCTGGTGGTCAGCTTTGTAATAACTTGTTTATGCCAACCAATGCAAGATGAGTGAAAAGATAAAGACTTTATTTAAAGGATCAGTTTGTCCAATAAAGGGCACAAAACCAACTTTTGCTCCCACATTCCTTTCATAGCACAGCAAAATTAAATTGCCATTCTAGTCAGCTCAACACTCAAATAATAAAAAAGCTTATGGTTGCAGGCTCTGTGGAGACATGTACGGAGGAGAAGGCAAAGAAGATCAAGGCTGAGTATGAAAGGAAATTGAGTTCTATGAATAAGGAGCTGCAGAAATTACAGTCCGCTCAAAAGGAGCATGCCCGCTTGCTCAAGAACCAGTCACAGTATGAGAAGCAGCTAAAGAAACTTCAACAAGATGTCTCAGAGATGAAGAAGACAAAGGTTTGTGTGTGTGTGTCTGTCTGTTTTATAACATATTGTGTTTCATTCATGTGTACAAGACTTGAGTGAAGTAATATGTGGTTTATGTAAAAAAAAAAATGTTTTCATTATTTTAATAAATGAGCTTTTTTGGTCAATTTGCAGTTATGGTTATCAGATTTTTAGAAAAATAATATCTCTAACTTATTTGTGACTAATTACAATTAAGTAATGCATTATATAATATGAAAAGGATTGTACTGTATAGTCTAAAAAGACAGTTTTCCTGATCTGTATGTGCTTCTGTTATTGATATCTTGTTCAGGTGGGACTGATGAAGCAAATGAAGGAGCAGCAGGAGAGGAACCGTGTCTCAGAAACCCGCCGCAATCGTGAGATTGCCTCACTCAAGAAGGACCAGCGTAGACAGGAGGTGACACACTTAAAACAGAACATCATGATGTTGTGTCAAACATAGGAATGTAGCATGAATACAGTCTGTCCACCTCTCATTCAACTCTTTTAATTTTTTTTGTTCCATACTTCAGCACCAGCTGCGGCAACTAGAGGCACAAAAAAGACAACAGGAGCTCATCCTGCGCAGGAGAACAGAGGAGGTGAAACAGAGAAGGAGAAAGGGCTTCTTTAAAAATCATTACCCATAGAAAATGTAGTGTAAGGGGCCCTAAATCTGGCGAGAGGCAGGGTTGGTGAGCTATTGTTACGGCGTAAATAGCATGGAAGGAAATTTGTCCTGCAGCCTTTCATGGCAAGAGACAAAGGCTTGACTGTATATTCAGTAGAGGAAATTTTATTTAACCCCTCGCTGACAAAGTAATAAACAGTCTATAATTTTAATGGTAGGTTTATTTTAACAGTGAGATGTAGAATTTCAAAAAGAAAATCCAGAACATCACATATGAAATGTATACATTGATTAGCATTACATTAAGTGAAATACTTATTTAATCCCCCAGCAAAACAATACTTAGTACTTGGTGCTAAAACCCTTGTTGTCAAACACAGAGGTCTGACGTTTCTTATAGTTAATGACCAGGTTTGTGCACATAGCAGGAGAAATTTTCATTGGACAACACTGAAGATATGACACGTCAATAAACAGCTTGTATAACCATGCTTGTGTAAATGTCTAAACCACTAGCAACAAAAGTGAGTACACCCCTTAAGTGAAAATGTCCAAATTGTGCCCAAAGTGTCAACATTTTGTTTGGCCTCCATTATTTTCCAGCACTGCTTTAACTCTCTTCAGTGTGTAGCTAGAGCTTCACAGGTTGCCACCGTACATACTCCCCCATGATAACATCACCGAGCTGGTGGATGTTAGGGACCTTGCGCTCCTCCACCTTTTGATTGATGATGCCCCACAGTTGCTCAATATGGTTTAGCTCTGGAGACATGCTAGGCCAGTCCAGCACCTTTACCCCCAGTTTCTTTAGCAAAGCAGTGGTCATCTTGGAGGTGTGTTTGGGAATAGAGGGTATCATGCTTTGCTTCAGTGTGTCACAGTACATGTTGGCATTAATGGTTCTGTCAATGAACTGTAGCTCCTCATTGCCAGCAGCACTCATGCAGCCCCATACCATGGCACTCCCACCACTGTGCTTGACTGGAAGGAAAATGGGTGTACTCACGTTTGTTGCCAGCGGTTTAGACATTAATGGCTGTGTTGAGTTATTTTGAGGGGATAGCAAATTAACATTGTTTTACAAGCTGTACACAGACTACTTTACAGATATTATAACGGGGTCCTCAAGTTAGGTCAGGGTTCGGTTCCTCTGAGTGTGACAAAACTCGAATTTTGATGTAAGTCTGAACTCATGCATGTAATGATGCTGTAGAGGCTTTATTGCACAGCACTGTGCTTTATTAACAGCCAGCAACATGCTTAAACTGTTTCATATTAGAGTAATCATTTAGGACAGTTGCTCCAGATAGATAAGCTCTTTTTAATGACTTCAACATACACCTCAGCAGTAAACACATGGAGAAGTGACTTGTGGCAAGAACACACTGACAGTGCCTTAGCACAGTGCACTATTAATCCCCATTTCACCCACCAGTTCACATGAGTCTTATTCAACACTAACGGTGAATAAAACATAAACATCTCAGCAAAAACAGCAAAACAGCTTAAACCATTCTTCTTTCTCTCTGTGCCTGCTAGCATAAAGCATTTAGTAGGGATTCAACTGCATTCTACTACTGTATATCATAGTAAATATGTGTATATAAAAAAAAAAAAAGGCCAGTGATGTAACCAATTTAAGTCGAGTATGACGTACCCCCTGTAGTGTGTGTTTGTGTGTGTGTGCTTGTGTGCGTGTGTGCATGTGTGTGTGTGTGTTTTTGTAGATAGATGAATATGGATGTCGATATTTCCATATATCTTTTACTGCACTTACCATAGGTAACAGCTCTTAGGCGACAGGTTCGGCCCACCTCTGGAAAGGTCAGTCGCAAAGTCAGTTTGCCTGAGCCACTTCATGAGTCTTCCACCCGCACTGGTCCCACCAGACCCCACGCTGTTGGGGCTGCTGCACATAATGGAACAAGGTAGTGCCTTCATACTTTCTAATGCTCAGTGATATTGAAACTTGCTCAGCATAACTGTTTAAGCGCATGTTTATGATTGATTTAGCAAAATTAACAATTTAAGAATCTTTATTGCCACACTACAGCATTGGTGGTATTTGTATTTGGATCAATTTGTGTGAGCAGAAACAGGAAGAAATTAAAAACACTGGAACTGTATAAGTAATGACATAAAGAAGAGACAAGTGAGACATTTTAATGACTATAACCTGCTTCTGTCTGAGGAAATGTAGAAGACTGATGCAGTGTTGTGCAAAATAAAAATACAGTTGTGTAGGGCTGACACTGAAGTAAAGCTGAGTTCTTCGACCCTGTGAATCTGCTGATTGTAATGAAATGTGTGTCATAGGAAGTACCAAATGAGAATAGGGGGTCTCTTAACTAAAACAGCACGGGCCAAATGGCAATCTCTGGAGCGACGTATTAGTGACATTATCATGCAGAGGATGACCATCTCCAACATGGAGGCAGATATGAATCGTCTCCTCAAGGTAAAGACTGCCGTTGCATTGTCAGGTCACTCAAATACAAAACAAATAATAGCAATATCAAACATTTCTTTTTCATTTAGATTTCTTTCATGTTTATGTTAATTGTACTACACACTTACTGTATTGTCTGTACATTTTAAATCTGTACATTAGGTTTGATTGATACAATGATACAATGGAATTGTGTTTTTGTTTGCATATGGTCAGCAACGAGAAGATCTGACCAAACGCAGGGAAAAGGTGATGAGGAAAAGGGATAAAATTACAACAGAGGGCACAGATGCAGAGAGGACCGTCCTGTCTTTTAGCGAGGAGATGGAATCTCTCACTGCCAACATTGACTACATCAACGATAGCATTGCTGACTGCCAAGCCAACATCATGCAGATGGAAGAGGCCAAGGTGCTGTTGTACTCTTTTGTATTGCCTTACTCTGTTTATTTTGAACACTGCAATAAAAATCACAATGAAAGGCAAAAAAGTGAATAATATCCATTTTACCACGTTAGACCACAGTCTTTAGAGATTTCTCTATTGAAAATCATTTGTGGTCTTGGGCTAGATCTTATCTATGATCCAATATTGAGGAAAAATTTGCATACCATCACTGTTGGAATAAAACTATTTATCTCTGTCACATATCTTGTTAAGAAGACCTTATAAAGCTTTTTTCTCCCTAAGATAAGGGTTAGATTTAGGTTGGCCTTAGCAACTGATTGTTAAATATGGTATGAATATGGATATGAATATGTTTGATTTAACATTAAACAGTTTGTAAAAACTGTGTGTGTGTATGTGTGTTTGTGCATGTGTGTGTGCCTTCAGGAGGAGGGTGATGCAGTGGATGTCTCAGCAGTAATCAGCTCATGTACTCTATCTGAGGCTCGCTTTCTACTTGACCATTTCCTTTCTATGGCCATTAATAAGGTACAGAGGGTCTCACTGCGTACACATTATGGTAGCTTACATGGACACACCACTTAAGGAACTAAATATTTTAACATGTATTTGACATGGTATCTCTTCCACTTGCAGGGTCTGCAGGCAGCACAGAAGGAGTCTCAAATCAAAGTGATGGAGGGCCGTCTGAAACAGACAGAGATAAACAGTGCCACACAGAACCAGCTGCTCTTCCACATGCTGAAGGAAAAAGCTGAAGTTAACCCAGAACTGGATGCACTGCTGGGGAATGCTCTGCAAGGTGTGACCCTCTCACAAAAACACTCATGTGTAAAGATAAGATTTTTATTAATCCCCTAAGGGGAACCTGAGAGTGTACCAATAGCTAACATACAGATAAACACAGAATACTCCTAAAATATCCATTAGAAATAGAAACAATAAAGCTAAAACTAAACTAAACTGAACTAAATTGATATAGGTATGAGTAATTGAAAATAAAAGAGAAGGTTTTCACTGTTTTATGTGTTAACTCATACCCTTGCATTGAAAAAAGAATAATGCAATTTGCTTCCTTAGAGCATCCATTATTTTCATTAACTTAATATATTACATCAACATAATTTTATTTTTTTGCTTTTAGCAATAATTGTGTTGACATGGTATATTTTATTTCTGATGAAATTATGAATGCTTTAGAAGCATATGAAAACAATTTTTCAATGCAGCTTGGGTCTCATATTCTGCATTCCAGCCTGTTAATTTTGAGTTTGATCTTGATTTGCTTTTGTTTCTTTGTCATGTGAACTCAAACAGAGCTAGGTAACACACCATCTGGTAAGTATGGGTCCCTGTGCTCCTCCTCAAAGCAGAACATGAGTGCATGTGTCAGACTAACCAGAAGATTTAACAGTAGCCTTGATGTGCATGAGGTCCATCTTTTCCATAAACAATCTCTACTGAAGGAATACAGTAGTTTTTCAACCTAATCTCTTCCTGTCACATCTGTAGCTTTGTCGATTACCACAGACAGTCACTTACCACAGACAATAATTTTATCACATTTTTACTGTACTTACGTTACTTTAGTAAAGGAAGAGAAAACCTGTTGACTCAAACCACATTTCTAATAGAAAGCAACAGGCAGATATTGAAACAGATGTTGAAGTGTATTTTGAGTCAACTGACTTTCTGTTCTTCTTTTAAGAAAAATATTTTTTAATTTAGTGTGGTAATTAACTGATACCAAACTGACATCTCATCACCTTACTTATTTTTACATTATTAAGGTTGCTGAATGCAGAAGTGTTACCAATGTTACCACAGTTTGCCAACCCAGCCTTGTTGTGCTGTCAGAGCCTTTTACCCAGTTTTGAACCAACACTTGTAATGCATGTCTTCTTAATAACAGAATCTATTCATATCTTAATTATACAGGTTTTATGTGTACATATAAACCCCATTTCTGGAAAAATAAGGTTATTTTGTTAAATGCAATAAAAAATCAACCTGTCCTTTGGTTGTTATTTACCTTGAACTTATATTTACCTGACAAAGGTACAAAGTAAACAAAAGATGAACAAGTTTAGAAATTGATGCCTGCACCTCACTCACTCAAAAAAGTAGGGGAAGTGACAACTGTTCCACATCATGTTTCCTTTACACATTTAAATTGTTTAAGAGCTAAGGATACTAGTTTGCAAGTTAATTTTGGACCATTCTTTCTTAATACAAAACTCAATAACAGCCTATGGTGACTATTGTCTGATTTTTCTCTTCTGTGCCATAAATTTTCAGCAGTAGACAGATCCCAAACATACACACGCTGTGCCTTCACTATTGTAGCCCCTGCAGAATGTGGTCTGGCTGAAATAACTAATTTCCTGAGAAAAGATGTTTCCTTGATGGCAGCAGATGTTTCTCTAATGTCCTAATGTACTCCCCAATGGTACCATCAGACATATGCACTTCACCTGCCATTGGCCCTGGGCACCAGCAGTCTGAGTGATCTTTTTTCAACAGCACATATTTTCACTGTCTTTTGTCTGTATAAGATGAGTTTTGGCCAAGAGAACCCAACTGTGTCTCTGGATAGAAGTGTTTTTTTTTCTTTGCATATTAGAGTTTCAAATTACATTATTTGATGCAGTAACAGAATGTGTGTCGTAATCTTCCAAAATACACTACTGTAGATCTAATGTGCCTATATTTATTGTCTTAACAGTTTCTTATGCAGTGCATTTCATCAGGTGGTTTTTAGCCTTTCCCTAAACATACAGAGATTTCTCTGGCATTTGATGTACTGCAGATGGTGAAAGCCCTAAAATACTTAAGATTTTTGCATTGAGATAATAATTTAAGACTAAACTTTGCTTGCAAAGACTGATTGCTTAACATATTGTCATGATACTTTTAATTCAACTTCTTATTGTGGAATGTTTTAAAATTTAAACTTTGCTCTAATTCTGACCCATACCAATTTTTCAAGTGTATTGAAGGCATGAAATGAAAAATGTGTTTCAGCCAAAACATTAAAAAATTATTTCTTTGTACCTTTGTCAGCTAAATAAAGATTAGAGGAAATGTTCATTTTGCACATTCCTAACTATTCCAGAAATGGTGTTTGTGTTACACTACATATGGGTGCTTTCCAAACTGAGCACTTGAGCGTGTGTCCAAGCTAACCTCATTAATTTATATATCCATGGGTGAAATGATGGTTTATATTATTTGTTGTAACTTTCAAGGTAATTTATCATGTTTTTAACAGAAAAAATCCCAAAATTCTAAATGCATCAATGAATAGTGTGTGCCTTTCTGTGAATAATTGTATATGCTTTCTAAGTTATAACCATTAACTATCTTGATTCCACACGTTCAGGGTTTATGTATAATCTGCATTTAATGCCCTAAGATATTTTAGAAACATTGAGATTTTATGCACTAGGTCTTAAAAAATGTTATATGTAGGTCTTATGTGTAGAATCTATAGATTAAAAGTAATGTAGCATATGTTTTAAGGGATATTTATTAGAATTTACATTAGTCTTTATGGGGTAAGTGTAAGTTTAACTTGTTGACTCAATGATGCATTTAGTCTTTGGCTAAAACCAGGTAAAACCACAAGAAGCTCACTGCAGGTTGTACAAAAATATGTTAAAGTTTTACAAGCTTGGTGTAAAGGCAACAAAGTCACATGGGAAATCAGAAAAACATAAAATTGCAGCCTTTACACCCTATTTTCCTGGGACTCTCCTGTAAGTAATTCCAGAACTTTCATGTTCTTTTATAGCCTTTCTACAATTTTTACCAATGTGGACATGAAATTGGTCTTAAATTTCATTTATAATGGTTTTAAAAATGTCTTAGATTTAACTTGTTGAAACCTGCAGAAACCCTGACCTTAGTGATACAGCCATACATTTGGATCTCATTACCATGTCTCAGTAAGTTGTAGCCAAGGTTAATTTTTATTTGAAGGGTTCCAAAGAATAAACAAAAACATTTTTTTAAAGGGGGGGGGGGTGTTAAGTAATCGTGGTAACTTTTTAATTTAAAATATTGTTTTTCTTTTATAGTAAAAGTTATGTTTTTTTCTTCTTTTTTTCTATGGTAACATTTTTTTCATTTTCTCTTGCTGTTCACTGGTAGTGATATATGTCTGTGATGAAACAAAAAGTTTTCTAAGAGAAAATTAAATTGAGAACAGTAGCTATGATTAGTGCTTTTTTATTTCAAACTGTGCAACTTGTACTACCAGTTTATTTAAATATGTAATTATATTTTTAAATGGACTTACATAGATTGAAGTGTGACACCTTTATTGTTTCTGTGTATTTCTGTTCACCTTGTGGTAGGTTAATGCCATCTTGCAGAAATTGCTTTTTTGTGTCTTTTTGTATTAATGAAAAGATGAAACTAAAACTAATCAGATAATATTTTAACAGATTTTATTGTTAAAATAAGATAATATTTTACTGCATTCCTTTGGATTATGTTAGATATAATATTTTTAACAGGTCATCAGTAAAGAAAGAGAGAGAGAGGTTTAATTGTTTTTTGCCTGTATGTTTTATACTTGCTCAGAGAATGGTGATGAGAGCAGCAGTGATGAATCTGATCGGAGTCCAGCCACTGAGGGGGGGTAAGTTAAGCAATAAATACTGTATGTTAGAAATGCTCAGTATCAACATTTTATTGACCAAAAAGTGTAAAAAAAAAAAAAAAAAATTATTAATTTATTATTAATAAATGAATTATTTAATATGTAAATAACATCATTTAACAACGCTGAATTGATCACATGGAAATAGCAAATACACATTTACATTTATCCCAACTTCAAGCCAAAAAAATGAGGTTGTGGATGTCTACATGTTTTTTAAAAAGATCTCTAAATTATTTGAAAGACTGTATTTCCCTAATTATATGTCAGATAAGTTGGTATTGTGTGTGGCTTGCTTAAATGTAAAACACATTCACTAAAAGTATAAATTATTGCCCAAAAAGATGACATCCCCAAATGATTAGTATAATTTAAATGTACTGTTTATTGCTGCATCAAACAGTTTGAAAAGCAATGCAAAGCAAAGATAATCCTTCAAAACCAGATCTGTAAACGTTGTTTTTGCCGAACAACTCGAATTGTCGCTGATGTAAGACATGCTTTTGTCACTGGTAACACTCTCTGATATTGCAAATGTTGCTTTAATTCTGCAGCGTAGTTCTTGCATTACGGCAAATTGTATCAATTTAATTGTTTATGCTCAACTACAGTATAATATCATTACAGGTATAGAGCTGCGAAGGTCTCCAGGGACGTATCAAGTTAGATGCTTCTACTTCAGATCAGTAAATTCAGTAACGCTGCGGCTAATAAGCTATGTTTCTTTGTGGTTTTGTTTATCACTTTTAAATGTAGGCACCTTAATAAAGAGAGTAAATGTTTTCTTATACATTTATGCTAAAACGATACAGTTTCCACATGGTGTACTTATTTTCTCACATTACTACGTAACATTCAGACACAGTGAAGTACAATTAGACAAGTTGATCCGTTTTACTATGACCAACGAGGAGAATGCAGTTATTTTTAAGTCTGTTTCTATAGTCTTCAAAGATATCAGTCATGGTTGGTTAAGATTGAGTTAAGGCACTTTAATACCTTAAACTTCTGCCTAACATCACTGTTTGACATGTGGGAAAGAATGGCAGGCCACACAAATAGGCTGCGGGTTAGACCATCCGCTGGTTCAGGCCTGTAACCATGTGCTGTTTTGCTGTTCATAATACTTTCTGATGTTTCAGAACCACTGAGAGCTGTTTTAGGCCAGGCAAAGCAGACATTAGGGTTCCATGCCACACTTATTATTCAGTTATTAATCTTTACAGATATTATTTTGTTACTACTGTTAATTCTGAAGCATTTATTATTATGCAACCATGAAACTTTGGTTATGTAGTTGTGAGAATAAAAAACTGAAGTGTGCCATATATAGCACTTCTATTAGAATTTGAACACTAGTTACTATTGAGACTAATACTACTGCTGTTTGACATAATAGCATTTATTGATTGATTTAGTTGTATCTGTATCACCAGATGATGTATTCATTCAGTCACAACGGGTGTACTCGTAATCAGTTGACAACAAGTCTGCCTACTGTTGTGCCAGAAATAATGCTTCAGATCTCTTGTGATTTTGTTTCAGCTCTTTGGCCTCTGACCTGATGAAGCTGTGTGGAGAGTCCAGACCCAGAAGTAAGGTATGGCATGACAGAGTACTTTTAATGTTAAATTCAATAGATAGGGAGGTAGGTATATATATACACTAGGGGTGGGAATCACAGGGTATCTCACGAAACGATACACAATACGTTATTTTCCCGCATCAAAAACTACACAGTTAAATTAACACTACACAGTGCATTGCTTCCCATGAAACACACCTTCCATTACAGTGATACACTTCTTCTCTGATCTGAATTATTGTTGAGGACAGTTCAGCAAATGCAAGATATTGGCGGGGACGCGCAATTCTGCACTCTTACTTTACTGAGTTCCCGTTTTTAAAGAAGCTGCACCATGTAGACTTAATTAAGAATGTGTGTTTACTCACATTGACAAGTCGCTGGTAGCGTCATCCAGTTACTATGAAAGAAGTGCAGGAAAGAGACGCACAGAGATATGACTGTAACAAAGTAATCCACGCTCTGTTCCCTCAATGTTTTAAAAGCCAGACTTTAGATTTAAATGTGGCTCAGTCTAGCTTTTTTTCCTATCTACCTGTTGCAAAGTTCACCTTCAGCTTTCACTCAAGTCAACTGCACAAAATCTTTTGGAAACATCTTCTTCAGCTTTCACCCAAGTCTCCTGCACTCAGTCGAGCCACCCAGAGGAGAGAAGAAGTAGCGATGCCGGTGAATCACATAGGTGGCGAATGTTTATTCATTTAAATATCGACATTGCTGTCGGCATATCTATTATTGTATCGCGTGAGCAAGGACGACAATATATCAATATTTTGCCCCACCCCTAATATACACCAATGTATCTATGAAACTGAAATTCAATCAGGTTAGGTATAAGGTCAAAATTGATAACCCATAAATAAAATAAAAGCATTTTACATTAAATACATGTACTAAAGCTATTACAGTATATTGGCTTCAAGATGTACCTCAAAATATAGTACCCAAGAAAACAGAGAACAATTGTTCGTTCAGTGAACTGCATTATTTTTATTCATACTTAGCACTTTGACATTTATGGATCTTCTGTCGTTCCAAAAACTGTGGATACAGATGGTGTTGGTGTACCAGCAGGGACTTTAGTTCTATTGTTTTGCTACAGTTTTTTTCTTTTAAATGTAGCCATAGCTGTAATTAAGAAGTTTTTGGCTTGTTGTCTCTTAGAATCCTGATAATAAATCATGTGGTATGTTCCACATAGAAAACGTGAAATGGTTTCACATGACCAGTGTTTCCTCTACATACTGTTTGACCAGATCTGTGCTAACCAGTGCAAGAGAATGAATGAAACAGATTATGCTGACGCAAACTTTTTTAGGATTTTAACAGAGTTGTTGACCAGTCATTGCATCCAGTACCAACTTTTGTTAAAGTGAGTAGTAGTCATGCAGTACTTTCCTTTTTTTTTTTTTTAATCTTTTTAAAACGTATTTCTCACCAGGCCCGTAGAAGAACGACCACCCAGATGGAGCTGCTGTATGCCAACAGCGCTGACCCTGATGCTCCTCCAGATGACTTCTCCTCCCCTCTACTACCTGTAGTTGAGAAACCAGACAGCAGTGGAGACCTGGTGTCCCCATCTAGTCTGACATGCAGGACAAGCACCATGTATGCTTTTGTACATATTTTGGCCATATATTAAATGGTGAAATGAAGAATAACAGTTTAGCAAGGCTAAAAATATTTAGTGCTGCTCCATATGTTGTGTGTGTGTGTGTGTGTGTGTGTGTGTGTGTGTGTGTGTGTGTGTGTGTGTGTGTGTGTGTGTGTGT
>JBBIGC010000125.1:23860367-23874198 GCA_037576955.1 Lepidarchus adonis | reverse complement strand
TGTGTGTGTGTGTGTGTGTGTGTGTGTGTGTGTGTGTGTGTGTGTGTGTGTGTGTGTGTGTGTGTGTGTGTGGTTAATGTGACTTATTCCATGCATTTGTACCACACAGGACTGGTGTGAGGTCTCCCACAGCAGCAGAGAGAACATCAGCAGAGCGTTCCCCTTTAACTCGTAGGAGAATGCAAGAAAGGAGTCCCCCTGACAAGCTCAACAGTCAGGATGTCAAACAGTATGATCTCACCTTCCTTGCAAGCTAGCTATACAACAATTAACCCATTAACAACTGTATTGTTACATTCTGGGAAAGGCTGTTATGATGTGGCTTTTTGTAATCTTTCAATCAAAAAGATGATGGTTATTAGATAACAGTGTGTAATCTTACCTATAAATATAGTGCAAACTTTAACCAATTTAAGCCAAATTATATTATTATTTTAAATATTTACAGATATAATCACATATTCTGTCAATATCTAACAATAACTTAATACTCTTATAGGTTAAAATCACTTATGCTAACTGAATCTCTAGTTTATATTTAATAATTACTGTACTTTAATAACAACAGTGGGGACGTTAACAGCTGCACAATCGTGTGCTTGATTCAAAGGGCTTTCAACAAGACTACCAAACAAATAAACATACATGCAGTGAAGATTATTTAAATTCTGGACTAGGTTCCTAATCATTTTGTGAATTAAGCATGCAGTGTTTATTTCAGTTTTACTGTTTTCTTCCAGGGCTGATGACTCTATTGTGTTAGAGACTCAAAGGTAGTGGTTTCTTGCAGCCCCATGCTCTCCTCCCCACTCTAACATGCATTTCTTTATTTTAATCTTCCTCATGTATGTGCATTAATCTGGGAACACATCGTTTTGTTCTAAGAGATGCATGTTGCCTGCAGCCATTATAGATGTGCATGTACATCATCATTTGTAATACATGCAGTCATTTATAATTATGTGTTATGAGAACACTTTCTTTTTACCAAGCTATTAATCTTTCATATGTGAAGTTGTAGCTAGGCGCAATCACCATTACTCATTAAAGATGTACTTTGTTTTGTAATGGAGTATTATCTAATTCATTTTAATTAGTAATTTAACTTCCTTTGTGACTGTTACCAAATGGAAACATTCAGTGTTCTTGTTTTGTTGCATTTCATGTTGTTTGGAAATCTTATCTTATATTACATATAGGATATTTGACTTTTTATCTAGGGGGGTAATCAACCCAGTGGCATCTTCAAAGGGCAGTCGAGCAGCCAAACTGCAATGTGTGTACACTGCAGAGGGCCACACTAAAGCACTGTTGTGTGTGGACTCCACTGATGATCTGCTCTTCACCGGCTCTAAGGGTAAGACCTTGAATGGAGGAAAAAACAAACCAAAGACCAGACCAAAATACCCTGAAAAAAGAGATGTATTGAATATGATGTGTACTAGATGTGTACCTAATTATCCATATCATTTTTTCATAGTGTAACCATTTTTAGCTTGCTTTATCATCAGAGGAAAAATGATGGAGACTTTACAAGAGAGTATTGCTCAATATGGGAAATAGCCCGCTTTATTTAAGCCCTTAAATGGCCCTGAAATCAATGGCTGACCTATTGACAGTAGTTCAGCCCATTTCCCCCAAAACCAAACACAAAATAACCAAAATAGTCTTATAAACATAACATACACAAAAACAACACCTAAAGACTCATAAATCCCCTACACACAGTCTCATTATACACAAAACGACAACACTCCCAGGTGCCTCAGCTCCGCTACAATGCTTTACTTTCACATGATATTATAACCAAACCTGGCGAAAGGGCTGTTTGTCAGAATGATGGATATAACATGTAAAAACCAAACCACCTGCTTTTGGGTCAAAAATGCAAGGTACCATATTATTTCAGTGTCCTTTCTGTACACTATCCATTTATTATTAATACGTACTTAAAACTAGCTAATTAAATATTTCTCATTTTGCTTGAAGGCTAATATGCTATTGAGAATTCACAAGTGTTTACTTCGTTCTGACTACAGACCGTACATGTAAGGTGTGGAACCTGGTGACAGGGCAGGAAATCATGTCTCTGGGTGAGCACCCCAGCAGTGTGGTCTCCGTCAGGTATTGCTCCAGCCTAGTCTTCACCGTCTCCACTGCCTACATCAAAGTGTGGGACATTCGAGATTCAGCCAAGTGCATCCGTACACTCACGTGAGTCACGTGCTGCTTTCAAACCTGTGTTTTTAAAAACTCTGGCTACCTCAGGGTATTACTAGTAAAATATGTTTACTCATATATTGCCCAGTGTTCCTTCCTAAAAAGATACCTAACTTGCCCTATTTACATGTTTTCTTGTGGTCAGATCTTCTGGTCAGGTTTCTCAAGGTGATAGCTGTGCTGCTATGGGCAACAGAGCAGTTGCCATCCCTCCTGGAGAGAATCAGATCAACCAGATTGCACTGAATCCTTCTGGAACCTTCTTGTATGCTGCAGCAGGCAATTCAGTCAGGATGTGGGATCTAAGGAGGTATGGAGGAAGTACTGACCAGGGTAGTGGCATTCTTAGTCTTAGTCTTAGTCTAATTTGAGATTTATTGTACTCTTTGTGGTTACTTAATACCCTGACTTACAGTAATTAAATCTATTTACATTATGTAATGGCAGATTATATTTTTTTACTTTTTCCATTTACTTGTCAAAAAAATAATGAAAAACTGACTAATTTAGCTGTTAAATGATAATTTAATAATAAAACATATTAAAATGTCTTGACTCAAAGCACATTACACTTCATGAGATAAATAAAGGTAATAATAAAAACAATTTAAAAGTTGGGACATTGTAAAATGTAAATGAAAGCAGTGCAATCAATTGTAATTCTCACAATTTGCAGATAAAAAAAAATAGAATTTGATGGCAGCATCAAGCTCAGACTTGAACCTACAACCTTTAAATCCAAAGGTAAGGTTCTAATCACGAGGCTATCACTGCCCCGACCACTGATGCACCAAATGTTTTGTATTGGTGTACAGACAGTCCAGCTGAGCACTCGGACACTTGAATTACATAGCTATGCTGTTGTAATAAAGAGAGTAAACGGTTTAGCCTTTTCATTAGGGATACCCTGAAAAAGACATTGTCAGGGTGGGAGCATATGATGCTCTAAAACCTGCATATGCCTTTTAGCAACTGACGGTGCCTTTCCAGATGTGCAAACTAACAATTCCATAGCCCTTAATGCACCTCCATACGTTCAGAGATGCTGGCTTTTGTGCTGAGAACAAGCTGGATGCTCCCTTTCCTTTTAGTCCAGAGCAAATCAGCAGTAGAAAAAAACTTCTACAGTTAGGACAAAGAGCAGCTTTCTGTACCAGGGAATAAACCGATTTTAAAGTTTGTCATACCTTTGCGTGATTGTTGGGAGTATTATCAGTATTGACACTGTTCTAGAATACTCTCCTTCATGTACACTGTTCTTTGTCTTTCACATTGGTATGTTTAACATGTCAGTTTATGTCTGAAATGTTCTAAACAGGAATGACAATTTTGAGAGTGTCTTTCCTGGGTTGTGGGCAACTGCATCTTCATGCTTTATGTTTATTCACACACTCAGTACACACTGGTCAATCTTTTCCCCCAGATTTATTTCTACAGGGAAGCTGACAGGTCATCTTGGGCCAGTAATGTGCCTAGCAGTGGATCAGCTTAGTAACGCTCAAGATGTAGTTATCACAGGCTCCAAGGACCACAACATTAAGGTACACAGACACACACACACACACACACACTACAACATTCACTGTACTGAGAATGTCAGTCTTGCTTGGGTTTTAAATGTGTAGGCTGCATTTAATTACTGCCTTTCAACCATAGCTCAATCAGAACTACACAGGCCTTAGCTGCTAATTTGTAGTGTGCTGAACCTAAACAATGGCTTTAAAATATTAATCAAGCTCTCAAGGTTTGACAAATGTTATTATACACAGCAGTTCTCTAAATACACACTTGTGCTCTCCTTTATTATCAGTTCTGCCCTGCACTCCTTTATTATCAGTTCTGCCCTCCACTCCTTTATTATCAGTTCTACCCAATTACTGCATCCCAGGGTGTGTGTGTGTGCGTGTGTGCGTGTGTGCGTGTGTGCGTGCGTACGTGCGTGCGTGTGTGCGTGTGTGTTTCAGATGTTTGATGTGTTGGAGGGTGCTCAGGGGAGCATCACATCTACTCATAACTTTGAGCCTGCTCATCAGGATGGCATGGAGGCCCTGAGCTTGCATGGGGACTCGCTGTACAGTGTTGCCAGAGATCACTGCATCAAAAGATGGGATTTGTCCAGCAAAAAGCTCCAGAAGGTATAAAAGAGAGAAAAATGTGAAAGTTTTGTCTAACTACTGTAGTGGACCCCGAGGGCTCAGAGGTGTTTCATTCTCTATAAAACGATGAAGTGGTGCGATGAAAAGGTGTTTTTAAAAAGATTTTCACGTTTTTGCTCATTTGCTTCCATCATATTCACTTATAGCCATAAAATGTATGATGGATTGAAGTAATTTGTACTGCTTTGTATGAATTTTAATTGATGAGAAGGACTGAAAATGTACAGACCCAACAAAAGGTCGGTTTCCATTGCAATTTTTCATAAAATAGAAGTGATGGGAAAACACATTTACAGATTACAGTTACAGTCTGAGAGATGATATTTGATTAAGTGTTTGATTGATTAATTTTGCTCCCCTCATAATAACAAGAAACATTGCTTTCAATCACTTCCAGTGCAATAGCCATGTCAGTGTGTGGTCAAAGTCAAATCAGTGGAATCAGGGATTTTTGTACTTCGGCATTGGTTGACCCCTGCCTGAGAGAGTCTGTTCCCACCACAAGGCACAATGCCATTTAGAATTTGTAAAACTTTTGTTATATATATATAGTCATTGACAAATTTGTTGGCCCTTCCACAATAAACAAAAAACTCAACAATCTGATATAACTTGAACATCACAGTGAGACTTCTGCATTTGCCTACAGGTAGTTTGGCTCACTCACTTTATAAGCAAACTGCTTAAGCTGTCTGAAGTTTGAAGGCATGGCCATTTAAGATTTATTGAATGGTTTGGGATGGTTTACTTGGCTCTTTTTCCACCAGCCATACTACTCTTCTGATCAACCTTGGGTTGCATTTCACCTTGTGTCCATGTCCTGGGGGCTGGCTACAGTCTATGGCTTGGAGAGTATCTTATAGCCTTTACCTTTAATGTGAATATCTATAATCTTCTTTCTGAGCCGCTTAAACAACTCTCTCCTTTGCTTTCACTGGTCCATGTGCAACACAATGATACCAAACTACACAGTAGCATATTTTTGTCCTTTAAATAGGCTGATTGGCATGGAAAACCTTGAGGGCACCTGTGTTAAACACTTAGATTGAAACATGACTATAATGGAAGGACTACTACAGTTACCAACAAATCTGTCCATACTATTTTAACATATCTTTGTAAAATAAATGACAAATCATAAAATCATTTATTTTTACAATTGGTTAGTTTAACTTATCACATACTAAAGGCATGCAGGTATACATTGGACAGTTGCTTTTTATTGAATCTCTTTTTAGAGATGAACTGTAAAGGGACTACAAATGACAACAAAAAGCATATGACCAACATAAACAGAGGCAGGAACACACAGAACTAAACCTATAACAGGCAAAATGTTACAATTTCCATCTCTAATTACATGTGCGGTATCTCACAAAAGTGAGTACACCCCTCACATTTTTGTAAATATTTTATTAAATTTTTTCATGGGACAACACAAAAGTTATGACACTTTGATACAATGTAAAGTGCTCAATGTACAGCTTGTATAACACTGTAAATTGCTGTCCCCTCAAAATAACTCCACATACAGCCATCAATGTCTAAACTGCTGGCAACAAAAGTAAGTACACCCCTAAGTAAAAATGGCCCAATTTCACACAATTAACCATTTTCCCAAAGTGTCATATCTTCAGTGTTGTCCCATTAAAATATATAATATTTGCAAAACTGTGAGGGGTGTACTCACTTTTGTGAGACACTGTATGTCAGAGGTTGATACTGACATGGAAATTATGATTAGGTAGTTTGGTAAACTTTGGCTTGTTAAAACATTTTTCATAGATAGGAATGGGATTCTTTTGTAAACATTCTCAGACTTTGGTGTATTGTTTTACTGTTGTTGCTAAATCTAACTGAATTTAGTGCTCATTTACATATTAGATAAAAGCTGTACATATTAATTCATAATGGGTCACTTAGCACAGTAAATAGAGCATTTTTCTGTGTGACTGTTTTTGAATACTTAATTTGATAACACTTATAGAAAAATATGTTTTCTTTTATTTGTGAAACTCTCTGTACTATTATAATTGTAGTAACTTATGCATTTCATAAAATTAAGCCCATTTATAATGTGTTTAAGTCGTGTCTTTTGCACTAATCAGCAGGTAGACAGAGCACACTCAGACTGTGTGAGTGCTTTGGCCATGGTGCCAGGGTCCAGGGTACTACTGAGTACATGCAGAGGAGGACTGCTGAAGCTATGGCATTCGGACACGCTCGGGTCTCTGGGGGAGCTGAGGGGACATGAGTGTGCCATCAACAGCATCTCCACCAACAACACTCATCTTTTTACTGCTTCAGAGTGAGTCTTATACACAACCATAAAGGCTAGAGCATTTAACCAATGAAAAGGACAAGCTAAGCTGAACGACTTAACTAGTGAAATTCTTGAATACCCCTAAACCTTTTGCGCTGTTTCTGAATGTTCTGCCCCATTCACACTGCTCTAGAATGTTCTCTCCATCTTTCTGGGGTTCTCTTTTCACGCTGACCTAGAATGTCCATCACATTTACAAGGCTGTTGAATATTCACTCCTTCTCACACTAATTTGCTCAAAATTGCTACCTGCTTTAAAATGTCACCATTGTTGGATCAGTATGCTTTTGCTATAGGCACCATCACAGACTCACTCACAACGTGATTGCCAGCAGTACTTAGGAATACACTTTTCAAACTCATGTATATCACTTTTAGATTGAAACACTAAGCTGTCTTACTCTTGTTGCCATTTCACAGAGACCGTACAGTGAGGATCTGGCAGGTGAAAGGTTCTCTGGATGATGGGCTCTACTGAAACAAGCGATGGACTTTATCAGCTATTTATTTTCTCAGAATCTGCTATGTTCCTCAATGGAGTGTTTGAATTTCTGCTCTGGCTGTCTCCTCTACCAACATACAGCATCACTCTTGTGGTTTTACTGTGACAGAGAGACAAGAACAGGGCTCAGAGGTGATCAATGCACATCCCAAAATGGCCTGCACTTTCTGGAACACAGACAGCTGCTACTGCTGACCATGGGGACAGGTGTTTAGGTCATGCGCTTATAGTCGAATGGGCAAGAAACCAAAGCTGGGCTTTCGTTTTTGTAAGCGTAAAGAATCAACCATGTAACCTCTGCATCTTGACTGAATGGGATCAAAATGCCCTTAAATTAAACAAGTGTTATTAATGTCAGTACTCTCATGGTTGCTGACCAAAGTGCAAAGCATTTACATTCATCTCATCCTCGGCCTTGTCAGCTCACAGCAGGCAAAGAAATCTTTTTCTTAGTGAACTTGACCATGAACTTTGTTTTCTCTGGTACAAATACATGTAAACACAGGTCTTTCTTTCTGAAACTCATATATTCAGTACTTTGGATGTGTGTTAGTATGACTGTGTCTAACTGTGTCTAAGTGCTGACCTTTAAATGTACCCACCCACACACACACACACACACACACACTGGAAACTGTCTTAACTATGGCTGTTCAATGCTGTAAACATTACAGGTCAATACATTTCATGTCTAAATTAATACAGTTTCAGTGTCTTTACTTGTTTAAAATGTTGTAACTTAGTTTTAATTTAGAATGAATGGTGCTTGTATTGAACTGGGACAGACAGAGACATCCAACTAAATGTGCTATTTTATCACCGTCATAAGAAGTGAGAAATAACCTCGCAATCTCTCCTTCACGTTAAAAAACATCAAGTAGACCCATAAAAACACAACTGCACTGCAGCACATTGTCAGTAGGGGGCAGTGTAGAAATGCAAGTACAAATGAGTCCATATGTGTTTATGGATACGACGTAAAAGTTTGGAGGCTTTCTCATTAGAGGGATATGTGCTGTTTCTGCAACATATGCAGCGATTAAGCTGCAAGACAAACCGGTTTAAAGGAACCTGGAAACCTTTCTACACCATCTTTATTGATATCCAGATTGTAAAAAAGTAAGTTCTAAAGTCTAAATCCAGGTGAGGTTTGACTATCGTAGAGGGAAAATTCAGAGGATTCAAATGAAGAACTTGAGTCCGAATCTAGTTGTAGATTTCAAATCACCAATGGTTAAAATGATACATAAATGTTTGTCCACTCTTCTCACCTGGATAGATTCCTGTTGACTGAAGATGAAATATATTATAAGTTGCAAGTATTATTTCAAATCCAATACATTGTAACACATGTACGGTAAATTACAGAGGAAACTTTTCTGCCCTTTTGAATGACCCTCATGCTGCAACTTGGGAATTGTAGCCTGTTGTTTTACTCAGTATAGTTCTTACACATGGGACTGTACTTTTATGACTGGTGGTAAATGCAACAAACCTGTGTGATAAAAATAGTATAGTATAGTACAGGGGTCTTTAAATCCAGATCTTGAATCCATTTTCCATCCCTCTTAACTGTTTGTTGAAAGTAGTTTTATAGTTTTAAAGCAAATGTAGATTTATACTTGACCTAACAATCTGTGATAGACATTGAGTGCAGAATTTAAGAACGAATACATTTAAGAATGACCACTTTTTCATAATTAATATCACTCGCTGACCACAAAATTACTTTATGTAACTTCCATATTACTTATGTCGGTTCAACCCACTGTATCACTTGAGACTGAGGTTGGTTCTCATTACAACTATTGTGTATTGGAGTTGAAGTTTTCATGGTCTCCTTGTTTCCTAGCTTTTCTCCCATGGTTGAATGCAACACTGAAAGTCCTGAACAGTGGGGCAAGCACTAAGTGCAGCTCAACTACACTCTTGTTAAGCTGATGTCGAATTATGGGCTGGATTTCTGAATGTGTAAAAAAAAATTCGTAAAGATAATTCTTCGAGTTGTTACTTAGCAACCTGTCCTCAGCAGAATGATAGCAGTTGAGGGAAAAAATGGTGCTGGTGGACCATTTTTCCACCAATCAGATTGTGCCGTTTGAAGGAAGTGTTGTAGAGCACACATTTTCCATCGCAGTTCATATGGATTTGAAGATCCACACTTGTCATCCGTTTCTTGCACCTGTAAGATGCGCACCTGTCCGAGGCTCCTTTCAAAGCAAGAAAATGACAAAAAAAAAAAAAACATGAGTTGACACAGTTTCAACACAAAGGCTCCATTTAGCAGTTAAGAACACTTGACTTCTCTGTGTTTGAAGGTGTAATCCTCCGAGGTCAGAACGGCCTGGTCAAGGCTACTGCTGCTGCTTTACATTTTACTTGTGTTTCAAGCATCCTGTAAGCCAACGTCTACACAGAACTATGATTGGGTTTCATAGAATATTGAATCAATAGCCAGACTAACCTCTTAAAATAACTTGACCTTGTTTTAAATAGCACTTATGATTGGATGATTAGGAAATATGAAACCTTTTCAGCACTGCAGGGGACGTGCAATACTGACTAGCAAAGAGCTTCCCCTCTAGCTCTCTCTCTCGCTGTCTTTCTCTCTCTCCCTCCATCTTTGTCTCCCTGTATCTCTCAGGTGCAGACTGGATTGCTTAATCAGGCATAGCTTTTAAATCAATCAGGATGTCTCACCAGGGAGAACAAAAGCTTTGATTTGTTAGTCAGGCTCCCTCATTAACTGCAGGTACTTCACTTGCTTCCAGCAGTCTACCTTGTAGTGTGTGTTTCTGTAGGTATGTGCACCGAGGCATTCTGGGAGTATATGCCAGGGATCTTCAGTTCCTGTCCTGGATTCATGCACAGTTTGATGACTTTTCAGCTTAAACAGAATTGGTTCAATTCATCTGCATATGAACTTTTGAGGTGTTAGCAAGAAGCAGGAAAAAGAGGACTCCAGATTTCTACAAGAAAACAAACTGAAAAGAGAATGCGAAAGAGAAGGAGTATGGCAGGAATTTCATTCCAATGTCTGTGGGGGAATTCCAACACAAGCACAACTCATTTCACTTAATGAGGCACTGAGTATTTGAGCACCTGAACCACGTGGGATTTAAAGAGGAAATATAGAAAAGCCATCACTTTCTTTATCCAGTAGAACACATCTGAATGGATGGATTCTTTTCAACAGTTCAGACATCAGTACTGTATTTAAAATTATGGAATCTTCATTAATATGTATTAATCAAGGTCTGAAAACATCTTTTTCTGTTATTAAGTGCATTACATTTAGGCGGAATTCTGAGGAAATGTCTGTGGTTTATGGAAAAAACAAGTGTTTATGTTCCTCAAACACGTAGTTACACATAGTAAAAGCAGAGAAACTGATGGAACTGAAGTGGTTTCTTATTTTCTGTAATGGATGTTTGACCTGGGAAGGAAATCAATAGTCTCTGGCTTTCAGATCAGTATTGTACACGTTCCATCAAAAACATTACTTTCAGCAGAGTTTAGCTGAAACTAGCTGTTTAGAAACTCAACAGCTGAACAGACACATTCCTTCTTTCTTGTCTTGCACTCATATTCTCTTCTGTGACAAATATAAAGAAACGTATTTACTAAGACATATTACATAGACGTTTTCTGGCCTACAGTTCAGGACCCCACCTTTAAATGGAGGGAGGCAGGGAGCTTTATGGTGGTGCAGCAGAGTAATGGGTAATCAGTTGCCAGCCCTTGTGCTGCATCAAGCAAATCACTTTGTTTCCTCTTCACTCAACTTAAGAGGAAGAATGAAGATCCGAAACACCTAACTTCTCCAACCCTTAAGAAAAGCTTTGCCACAGTGTCTTCATGGCAATAGAATAGCACTTTATTGATCCCCAGCTGGAGAAATTCAATAGTTACATCAGCTGAAGAAAATGAAAGAACAAAAGAAAAAACAAGAGAAATTTGAAATCAGAAATTAAAATGGGAAAAGATTGTTTCTATAGAAGAAACTATGAAATATATACATAGAACGTCACATAGGGATGGCAACACAGGTAAGATGGATACAGGCCAGAGACATGGAATGGCTAATTATCACTTAAACACAGCAAAAAGCCAAAATGTTGAGTCCTTCTAATCAGACATAGGCAAGACTCCATGTTTCAAGGGATACTTACATCTGTCCAGAGTCCACAGGCAGTGACTAGCTGTGTCAGTTCTTGCTCAGGGCACTAAAACTCTCATTATGTTGGAGTATATCAACCAGTAAACACCTTCTAAATGCAGGGATGGGCTTCTGCAACCCCAGCGAGCCAGTTTAGGACAAGGTCGTAAAACGCATGAGTGAATATCAGCCTGTGATATATATCTGTATAGCTTCACTGAGTGGTGGATTCAGAATTAACTGCTACACTATCACCTTCACTACCCTGTCTTTGAAGAGGTTGACTGAATGTTTCTGCTGCTCCTGGGCCTCTCCAGTTTAACTGGTTTGGATTAACAGGGGTTCGCTATGTTCCTGTACCACTCCAAGCTCTTAAACAGGACAGCAGTCTGCTGCCCACACTGTTGATGCACTTGGCACAAAGTTCTACCATGGCTCCACAGACATGAACCGAGACGGCCTTCACTTCTGGCAACAGGCTCTGGAAGTTCACCTTTCAACCTTTCCAGCAGCCCTGCCATCTTTGAACGACTGATGAAGATCCAGTGACTGACTTGCTTCCACAGCCTCGATGTCACTGTAGCACATGGACAGTCGTGATCCAGTTAGCACCGGCTGCTTCATCACCAGACCATGTTTCCTGGCTACAGGACACAGGCAGGAGAGCAGCAAAGGACCAGAACGGGATACAGGCCCAAGTCTTCTACTAGCGTGAATGAAAACTGAGGCACCACTGCTGGCAATCAAGGAGAAAGGTTGAAACAGAACAAATAAATAACTGTTTCTGCTATTTACTCCATGATATGGCCAAACGTTCAGTTTATTATCAGTAAATGTGGATGATGATGCTTCTGCAAGACCTTCTTTGGATGTACAGCCCCTGTGTAAACTCTGAAACGCCCCATGGAGAGGATAGCTCTCCTCCTAAGGAGATCCTCAGTCACTGACCAGGGCTGGTGCAATGCATCATTGATGTTTTACAGTTGTCCTTCTGAAACGTTTTGAAGATGTAAGGTATTGTAACGGTCCTGTGGAAGCTCCCATTGGCTGTGGGGGAGGACTGAATAATGGGAGTGTGGGAAATGCTGGGGTTTGATGCGTGTGTTCATGTTTTGTGTTTTAGGTGGAGGAGCAGTGCTGAGGCACAGTGTGTAACATGATTATGGCGGTGAATGTTCAGGCTCACTCTCTCTGTTATGAGTATAGAGATTAGTGACTCTGGGGCCTGGCCATTCACCATCATGCCTCGCTCACAGGTTAATGCTTGTGCGCATTCTAGCCTCTAGGGGGCGCACCGGTACAGGTTGACCTTTTTAAAGGCTGGTTCAGCAAGCAATAAAACCTGGCCGGTTCTCTGACTGGTTCAAAACCATAACCTTGTGTTCGAGTGTGTCATTTAGCGGCTCTCTCATCCCTAAGAGAACCGATACAGTATCTTTGCATTCATAAATTGATATTGATGCTCTAAATCAATAACAGCTATAGCTCAATATTTAGAGAAGTGGGTTTGTAACCGAAGGGTCGCACGTTCAATTCTCGGAACCGGACAGCAGGCTGAAGTGCCCTTGAGCAAGGCACCTAACCCCCAACCGCTCACCATGTACGTCGCTCTGGATAAGAGCATCTGCCAAATGCTGTAAATGTAAATGTAATGTAAATGTAAATCACCGGTTGGCTGAAACAACAGGTGTGAACAGGCATATGAGATCTTTCCAAAGTACTAGGGCAATTGTTTGAGAATGAAGCTTCGATGATAAAAAAACAAAACAAAAAACAAAATTCACTCGCCTGAAACTGCATGTACAGTACCTCTGGCCAATAGTTATGAGCAGATGTACAAACTCGGCCGCAGAGCCAGTTAAAATATTTGGGAGTAATGTTAACGTTTCAAAAGCCTTTTCGCACCCTGAGTGAGCGTTGGATTGAGTTCCACTTACAGTATAAAGACGACTGCTGACTTAACTTAAAAGCAGGACTTTCCCTTTTAACAGATGTCCTGCTGAGCATTACAATATGTCCTGTTTATTTGTCTCCTCTTCATCAATAATGTACAGGCCCTTGCTGAGACCCAGTCAGCCCTCAGGGACGAAACACAACCCGGTTTATGAAGTGGTTTAATGGGACACGGCCTCAAGCAGTGCTGAAGTAAAAATGCCCACCCACCACACAAACAAGTAACATAATAACATCAATAATCATTTAAATGATTATGCAGTCTTCAGTATACATTACTCATACATTATGTATGTGACAAATAAATAATCTAATAAATAAAATTATAAAATACAATAATACTGATGCTATAGCTTCAACTAAATCTAAATTGGAAAGGCTGTAAGAAAAATATGATGATGGTTACTGTTATTGTGATAATAATTAATTATTATTATTATTATTATTATTATTATTATTATTATTATTATTATTATTATTATTATTTATAAATAATATTATTATTGTATGAAGAACAT
>JBBIGC010000125.1:23846844-23859613 GCA_037576955.1 Lepidarchus adonis | reverse complement strand
CCCCCCCCCCCCCCCCCCCCCCCCCCCCCCCCCCCCCCCCCCCCCCCCCCCCCCTCAATCTTTGAATTTTCATATATTATTGTTTCTTTTTTTATTTTTATATTTTGGTCATGTATACTAAATTTAAAGACCAAAAATATGTTAAACCCAGAAGCAGTGTGACTGAAAAAAATGTTGGTGGCTGTAAGGCCCCAATATGTATGTCAATATAATTTGCCAATATCATGGTTCGAACAATAATATTGAGATTGTGGACATATTTTGTGTTATAATTTGTTTTGGCAATTATTGTAACAGGCCTACCTGTAGTATTATGATCATATCATGGAAAATATGGGAAGCAGTGAAATTGGCTTTGTGCTCTCATTCTATTCAAATGATAATTAAGTCAAAGCAAAACTAATTTAACACACTTTTAAACTCCCCAGCTTAATTCAGCCAAATTTCACAAATTAAACCTTTTTTAAAACTATTTTGTGTGTGTGCATGTTTGATTTGCTGCTTTCTTCCACCAGGGAAAAAACATAAGTACAGCGTAAGAGTTAGCTGAAATAATTTACCACTCTTTTTGAATCAATAAAAGACTCAGGGCTAGTTTAATTAAACAACCATGGCTTTTCTTTTTGGACTGGGTTTTGGGGGGCTGTATTTCTTCTTTAGCTGGGACTTATGGATGCACATGTTCACTTGACACTAAATTTAATTATGTTAGAATGCCCATAAATAAATAAGAGTTTTAATAAATAATTTATAAATTTTTTTCTTTTGCTGCATGTACAGTAATCTGCACATAATGGTGAATTCCACTTTTCATATTGAGCAATCTCTACAAATCAATGTAGCAGTGCTGCCTAAGCTCAGGATGGAACTAATCTATACAGCCCTGAAATAGCCAACTCTCTTTCCTTCCCTTTTGTGTGCAGATTAAAACTTGACTAAAGCCACAACTTTGGAGGCTCTGCTATCCGACAAAGTTAATGGTGTCCTTTGGAATTGTGATTGATTGGAAAGGAGGCCCTGGCCCTCAATCAATTCTGTAGCTTCTGTGCGTGTACAGCAGCCTGTTTTCTATTAGCTCCACAGTGCAGCCGTCAGTGCTTACACATAACATCTAACAGAACACTTCTGCTTGTTGTAAATGTCAGTGTCATAATTCTGGTGTTGTAATCTAAATTGCTGTGCTTTGCTGACACCTGAACATGTCACATGCTCAGCAGATGTTTCAGCACAAATGCTGTAAACCTTTCTTTTTGTTAGATTACAGTTGACAAGAAATTTTTTTTATATAATATATGAAATATTGTATACAGTTAAACAAATCTTTTTCATTTCCTCCCTTTTTTCTCCACCTTTCCTCTTTTACACTTAGTAAATGTTTCTTCCTAGCCCAATTGATAGTGCTGCTTCACCCACCCCATAGCTGTCTCTACAGCCCACCCCTACACTCTATTATCCTTGCTGCTCAAATGGTACAAAAACAAATGATGAAATCAAGAACCTTCATATGTGCAGCTTTGTACAGGACAAGTCACAAATTCAGTGTTGATTTAAAAGAAAAAAGGAAAAAGGAAACATTTTTATTAAATACATACAAGATAAAATCAGTAACAATAAAATTAAGTATTCAAATAAAATAAAACAGTAAAGGAAATGAATAATAAACAGTAAACATTTATAATGAGAATAGATACTAATGGGGATTGTTTGGGGTATCAAAAGTGCTTACCAAAAACAAGGTCCAGATTTGGAAACATTGCTGTGTATATTCTTTAAGTACAGAAAGATATCATATAAATTATAATTGTGATCAAGTAACCTAATGCAAACATGAATAAATAATAAACCAAAAAATAAAAAGCAATACAATTATAATTAAAGATGCATAACCTTCCACAAATTCAAAAAATAACTGAAAAATATAAACTTGGAAACACTTATAGCTCATTAACATATTTTAAATATTTTATGACATAAACATTCATCACTTTAAATAGAGTCTTCTTCTTGCTATTGATTTGTGTTTTTTAATCCAGTGGAGCACATGTTAAATAACGTTTATATTATTAACAACTGACACTGAGATGAACTCCAAAAATAGATAGATGCATAGTATTCATACAATTCCTTAGAAGAAAGACAATTTACAACAGCAATGGTATTATTTAACAATGCTACTCACATCCTGAAATTACAATTACACTTTGTTATTTACTTTCCTTTTCCCTTCTGTTTCACAACCAGAGAACAACAAAGTGAACACCCAAAATCCATCCTGAATTATTCACCACTGCAGTTAGAGGAAATATAGAGAAAAGAGAGTGTTAAAGATTCATTTAATTGTGTCTGCTTTCATGCCTTCTGCAGTTGGGATGTTACTGCAGAGAGAGAGAGAGAGAGAGAGAGAGAGAGAGAGAGAGAGAGAGAGAGAGAGTGTATGTATGTGTGTGTTTGTAGGTATATTTCCTGACTCAGAAAAGGATTTGGTGTGTGTGTGTGTGTGTGTGTGTGTGTGTGTGTGTGTGTGTGTTGGGGTGGGATCGCAGTGTATCTCATGATACGATATAATACGATGAGTGGCCCACAATAACAATAATATTGTGATACAGTGATTCTGCGATAATTGTTGGAAGCACAGGGAAACCACTTCCAGCTTCAAGGCTTCACATCTGTTGCCCTTTGTCACTTGGTAAGTTGCGCTAGCATTGTGCCACCAAACGAACTACAACTCCCCGAAAACAACTCTTTCGCTTCTATCTAATCAAAATTTTTGTTGAGGACAGTTCAGCAAATGCTGAATTGTGCAAACTTGGATTACTGGGTCTTTACCCCTTTTCCAAAG
The DNA here is from genome assembly GCA_037576955.1 of Lepidarchus adonis. NCBI lineage: Eukaryota > Metazoa > Chordata > Actinopteri > Characiformes > Lepidarchidae > Lepidarchus > Lepidarchus adonis. The sequence goes on along the minus strand of JBBIGC010000125.1, from coordinate 23,856,774 downwards.
AAGTTCTCCAGTTCCCTTGTAGTGTCATCCATTGCTATTAAACAAGTGCGGGAAAGGGACAAAAGTGATAAAATTGATCAGCTCAGGTTGTTTAGCCCTGTCCCTCATTACGCTGACTGAAGTCAGGAATGTAATGTAATGTAAGACTGGAGAAGAGATCAGCATATTCCCTCATGTATGTTTATGGCTTTAGAAGACAGGTCTGGGCTGCACAAGTTCGTCAGTCAAACTCTTTACATGTATCATGTTTCACTATCCTAAAATTATACACACACGCACACACACACACATTCATACACTCACCACTGCCTCCAGAACTGCCTTACTGACCTAATCATCTGATTTGCAAACTTGAACAAATGGAACTTCCTGTATTTGTTTCAGTATGCAGTATGACCTCCTTGTGCAGCAAGAACTTCAACTAATCATTCACACTAACTGTTAATTAGCCAACAGCTTCTTGGATGTTGTCTGGTTTCTTCACATGAACCACTCGCTTTAGGTCTTTCCACAACATTTGCAGCAGTGTGTGTGAGAACATCAGCACCCCGGATTCCATTGTAACCTCTTGGGCTATTACCTGCCTTGCATTTGGAGATATCTTTGATTGTCAACTACTTCTGGGTAAGGTAACAATGGCCTTGAATTTCTTCTATTTGTACACAAATCTGTCTTTCTGATCGTTGATTGGTGGAGTCTAAACTTTTTACATATGGTCTTGTAACTATTTCCAGCTTTGTACATCAACAACTCTTTTGCTGATGTCTTCAGACACCTCCTTTGTTTATTCCATGATACACATCCACATTCTCTGTGATCAAGCTTTGCATAAAACAAGGTCTCCCAATCATACATGTCATCCTAATGATTGAAAACACTTAATTCTTGGTGATTTCACCTTCAAATTCTATAATAAACATAAGAATTCACTTCAGATTATATTTAAGGTCATGTTCATATAAAAATACAGAGAATACTAAGGGATTCACAAACCTTTAAGTACCGCTGTGTCTGAGTACCACTACTCTGGTGAGAGTGATGAAAATGAGAAAGAAATGAGAACTCTTTAAATTTGTTGTTCTGGAAGAGATTAGAAAGGCAACACCAGTAATAGTAGTAATATTAATTTCCAATGAATATTCAAAGCCTGTGTGCCGTTTGGGCTGACCCTAAAGCATAATAATCCTTTTGTAAATACAGCTTAGAAGACACAGCAGGGCTAATTTCTGTCCATTATTTAGTTTTAGTGTCTAATAAGTCTTTTTAATTAATATTCAGTAAGTGAAAATGGATGAATTAATGATGTACATTTATCACCAAACAATTATTAAGGCTAAAGTGTTTATATATACTGCCCCCATTATAAAATTGGACAACACTCACAACACCATTAACAACAAGTGTTTGTTATTGTGTAACAAATACACTATAAAGAACAATGTCCACTAAGTTTAATTCAGATATTTTATTGATAAACCAAGTTGAAACAAGAAAGGGCAAAAATGAGACATACAAAACAATAAGCCCCCTGGCCATTAATAGTCAATATTGTACCCTTTCAGAGCCACAACTGACAACAATCTCTTAGAGTAGTTCTTTAATAGGTTGGCACAGGTCTCCTGAGGGATTTTGGCCCATACTTCCATTGCAAATTTTTCTAGCTGTTCAAAAGTGCATGGTTTCCAAGCATGGACATTCACTTTAAATACCAGCCACAGATTCTGAATAGGATTGGAGTCTGGGCTCTGTGCAGGCCACTTTAGGATCTTGGTTTTGGTATCCTTGAAGAACTGTGGGACTAATTTTGATGTATGTTTTGGGTCATTGTCTTGTTGGAAGACCCAGCAATGACCTAGCATTCTTTCCAGAGTTCTTGAAATATGGCGCTTATGGCCACAGTTTTTCTCTTTGTACTTGGCAATGATGCAATGTACAGCAGTTATGGACACTGTCAATCACTTGGAAATGGCAGTGTAACCTTCCTCCTTATCATGAGCCTCTACTATCTTCTTTCTGAGCTCCAGACTGGTTTCCTTTGTCTTTGGCAAGGTGAGTAACAGTCGTCCCTCTCATGTGTACCAGTGCCTTGTTCCTTGGAGTCTCAAATGTATATATATCTATGAACTCTGAGCTTTATTTCTTTTCCATTGGCGGGTCATTCTAGCAGCTTTATTTTCTTTTTCTGAACCAATTGAGAATTTCCTTGGCTGTGTGTTTGGGATCATTGTCTTGCTGAAAAGTCCACCATCATTAAATCTTCATAATCCTGGTAAATAGCAGCGGATTTTAATCAAAAATGTCTCTGTACATTATTCCATTTATTCTTCCTTCATTTAAACAAAGCGTACCAGTGCTGTATATTAAAAAACAGCCCCACACCATGATGTTCCCACCTACAAACTGGATTTGTGGTGATATGCAGTGCCATTTGACCAAACGTGTGTATTATGGCGTCCAAACAGTTACATTTCGGTCACATCTGACCAGAACATTTTCTCAGTATTTCACAGGCTTGTCAAAATATTGCTTAACAAACTTAAAATGTGCTTCAACTTGCTTTTCTTCAGCAATGAGCTTGCACATAGGCCATGGTGCTTGAGTGCATTACTTTTTGTTTTCTTTTAAACAGTTGTATCTGTTAATTCCAGGTCATTCTAAAGCTTTCCACAAGTGGTTCTTGGCTCTCAATTCTTTTGATATCACTCTTTTATCTGAAATCTGCAGGAAGCATCTGTTTGTGGCTGGTTCATGGTGAAATTATGTTTTTCCCACTTCCGGAATATGGCCCCAACAGTGCTCACTGGAACCTTCAGTAGTTTAGAAATTCTTCTGGAAACAATGCCATCAGTATGTTTTGCAGCAATAAGGTTGCAAAGGTTTTGAGAGAACTCTTTTTTCATAGGCCATCAGTTGGGACTGCACCAGTGGATATTCATTTGCACTAAGTGGCAGGATTGCTTTCTGATGACTTATTTTGACATTATGAAACCAAGACGACACCCAACAATTGATCAACAGTACCTCACCATTTTGAGGCTTCAAACAGGATGCTCTCAGATGGAAGTGGCCACTGAGCTTAGTGTCACAGAGTGTCATCAGCAGGTTGCAACAGAGATGCAAAGAGACTGTAAGAGTCCCAGAAAGGCATAGAAGTGGACGCCCTTTGGCCATATTGTGAACGGTGCCCTGCAGAACCAGAGGATAAATGCTACTCAACTGCAGGCACATTTAAGGGAGGTGAGAGGCACCCAAGTATCACATCAGACCATTCAAAACTGTTTACATCAGCGGGGTGTGCATGCTATATGACCTACAAGGGTACCTGACCACACCACCACCACTTTGCATGGGTTAGGGAGCATTTGCACTGGACGAGGGACCATTGCTTTTCTGTGATGAAAGTTGATTCACGTTGAGCAGAAATGATGGAGGCAACAAGGAGAGCACTATGCATCAGCCACTGTTGTCTGTAATAAATTTTACCCAAAAGCCTACTTTTTGTTAGTTGTTTATGTAGTATAGATAGTACCAACACATATATCTGCTGTCATAGCAATTTTTTTTTTTTTAATTTTTAAAAAACAAATTTCATGGGGCACAAATTGTCTCCACTTTTGGGTGAGTGTTTAGCTACCCCCCTTACTCTGTCCCATGCCTGCTGTGTATCATCTATATTAAGTATCAGATCCTGAATGCTGGTTCCAGCTACACTTGTGCAGAGGCATACCTAATCATCTCTTTCCCGAGTGTGTGGATCTCTGGGTTTTCTTGGCTGTGTGATTGAGTTGCAGGTTAAGTAAGGCATCCTGAGCCCCAGCTGGGTCCACTGCATCTCCAGGGGAATCGCCATCTTCTGTGTGTTATGCCCACCATCCATGAGCAGGGCTGGAAATATCTCCACATCAGTGGGAGCGTGACTGAGTCACTTTGGCTGACGGCAGCTCTGTTAAACGCTTTTTAGAGCTGGAAGTGAACGTGGCACCCCTGAGCATGCAGGTGTTTCGCAGCATTTGTGTGTGTGCACGTGGGTGTGTAAATCTGGCTGTGGTTCTAATGTGCCATCTGAATCAAGACAAAAAAATAGGATTTAGATTGCTGTGTATTACGATTACTATAAAAGCCATATTAAAGGGACAGGGCTAAAGATCAGTCTGCAACATTTTCACCAAAATTAAATCAAATGGTTGTTGGATCACATGGACACCTCGATGAGGACTGGGTATTAAAATTCATTTTATTTATAAATCGAGCCAAATAACTTCAATACTACTGATTGCTGAAAAATTCTGTGCTATCCAATAGCAATATTCAATGCCTGGAGACAGAGCCAGTGAGCCAGTGAGCCAGTGAGCATGCTTACTAATCCTCACTAATGCTGTACATACGAATAGAGTGGTGATTAGCTGTCAAAATTGCATTTCATATGCATATTATTAACATCTGCACTCCTTCATTAGTTTGCAGTTTGCCACGGTCTCTAAATACATGCCCTTCCAGCTCCTAACACTTAATTTTAGGCCACACACATGTTCAGGTTGCAGTTTGAAAGAATGTATTGCAAAAAGCATTGTTCATACAGTATTAAATCAAAACATCAATTTCTACCCTTGTCATTGATTAATGTAGACAATATCTTTTCATTTTAATTGTTAAAGACATAATGTGATAAAAAATCATATGTACACATTTCCTCCTGTTCATCTGCCAAGACATGTTTAGTGTCTAATAGCTTTTTTAGTTTAGAGCTGGTGACGCGAGGACAACTAATAACATCAGAGGTCAAAGATCACCCATCTCTTTTCTGTAAATACGTCCCCATAAAGTCTCTCACCCTGCTTAAACCACATCCAGGTGGCATAGACTTGCCAGTGTGGCTCGGGACAGAGTATGACTTACTTTGAACTATGGAAGATAATATATCTAAATATATATAAATATATATGCTGCAGGCGGGAAAATTTCACAAAGTACCTCAGGAGTAGGTGCGCAGATCTAGAATTAATTTTGATAGCAAAGAACATGGAAGAAATAGAGGAATCTGATCCATGATTATATCTCTCATAGCTGCTTTATGAATTCCAGCCCAGGTGTTGTCTTTTTAGTTAAGTTCTTAGTACTAGTTAGTAGTATGGCTTTAGTTAGTTCTTTTTATGGCTTACAGTAAGTCCTTTAACATACTGTCAAGTCTGCAGCACTTCAATAAATAGCTGCTTGTGGTTTGGACAGGTGGCATAAAGTTTTTTAGTAAAGGTGATGTATTTGTACAGAAATAATTTCGGAGATTATTCAATTTTGTTAGCTTCTGTTACATTATCTCAAAATTCAAGTGCTAAACTAAAGAAGCACAATTAGGTCTTCTGTCTTGGTTTCCCAGCATTGCCTGTCACATGTCTGTGCATTGTTCTGGATCTTTTCATGGGTTTCACTTGGTCACATGGTTAGTCTTGTCTCTGCCCCCCTCCAGGTGTCTCAGGTTTAGCCTCTGTATAAGTACCCTTTGTTTGAGTCCCTTGTTGTTGGTTATTGTTGATATGTTGTCACTGTTTGAGTGTGTTAATGACCTTGGTGTATATGTTTTGTGTTCTTTCTAGTAAAGTTCTGTAATCTCTTCTGTTATGAAGCCTACGGCTACTTCCTACACACTCCTTACACTTAGAGCTACAAACATATCTTGGCTAATCTGCTACATCAATGATGATGGATATGTGGACATACACCACACCTGTACCCGTGGGTAAAAAAAAGGGATTGAACCCAGAACCTTCTTGTGGTTAGGTGACAGCTCTAAACATTGCACCACCATGACACCCATTATGATTAATTATAAGATGCATACATTTAATTGTAAATGTGACTGTGAGAATTACTATTTGACTACGTGTTGAAGTCTTCAAAATGGCCCAGCCCTCATTTTCTTCCTGTGTGTTTGTGTGCGTGTCTGAGAGACAGAGAGACATAATCTGTGTGCATTTTTTGTGTTCTGTAGAACAAACATTGTTTTATGTGAAGCAGAGGATAATGACCTGCCGGAGCACAGCATCTGATTGGCCGTGGCTCCATCGCTGGCTGGGTTACCAAGGGCCTGGTGAGGCAGCGAATTCCGGTTGCTATGTGACTCACCATGATGCTGAACCTCCTCTAGGCTGTAGCTCCCTGGGCATGATGGAAGCTTTTATACGACACTGGGTGACACATTACTGCACTGCTTAGCTCTGCCAAGCTAGACCAGCCATATCAGGGGTCAGGGGTCAAACTGAAATACATGCCGCCTTTTGGAGGAGAGTGCACTGGATTGTGTTGGAGCTAATGATCATGGGAGGGAATTTTGTTTTCATCTTAAATAGTTATGTATTTGTGAATCTGAGCATTAAATCAGTTACTTGACCAGAAATCAAACATACCTCAAAAAGGGTAACCCCAAAAACAATGGAAGGCTGTAATGCAGCCCAGGAATCCAAGACAAAGAAAAATCGTTTGTAAATAATCCATTGTAAACCAGGACTACAAAGACTACAACCTAGGCCAAAGTCTTCATGTAATCATGGATAGTGGAATCCCTTTATCAAATTAAAATACTCACTAAATAAGCATTCTGGCACATCAGTATCTTAACTAAGCCTAGATGGTTTAATCTGGAGAAAGCAATCATGCCTTTAAATTATACAGAGCTGATTAATGCTGTAATCTTTTCAATTGCTTCCCCAAAAGACCATCAGACAGCTGCAGGTTACTGTTGCTAGAATTCGAACAAAAACCAAGAAAAGAAATGGCTTCTGTTCAGATACAGAATTAATGGTATTAGTCATTGTTTATGCATCAGTCAATGGTTTGGGCCATAAATATATTCCTGAAATGTTTGACTAATATCAGCCTGGAAGGTCTCTTATCAACAGAAACTGGTCAGCTAGTCATGCCCAAAGCTGGCCTAACAGGGGGAAATGTCATCTAGTCACTATGCTGCACATTGCTTGAACCAGCTCTCCATGGAAATCAGATCTGCCCCAACTGTGGCCAGATTTAACAAGAGGCTAAAAACTGCCTTGTTGTCTGCTGCTTTCAATCGAATGCTCTATTTTAATCTCTGTAATACAAGCACATGAATCGTGCACTTTTATCTGTATCTTTGAAATTGTTTTTTTAAATTTTGATTTAATTAGTTTAACTTACTTTAAGTCTTACATTTTTCTTTTATATTGACTCTATTGCTTATTTTTATAGCTTACTGTACTTTTTATGCATTTGTTATTGATCTCTAAATGCAGTGAATGACCTCTGTGCTGTATTATCTTGCCTTGCTAAAAGTAGTTGTCCAAAACACATTTGGTGTCAAATGTATGATTTTTTTCCCCCTGGCCTGAATTTTAGATTTGTCCTTATGTAGTTAATTACTCGTTATCATTACATAGTATTGCACAGCCTGCATGTCTACATAATCACACATTTGTTTCATACCAGTACTAAAGTGTGAAGTAATCTTAAATAGTGCTGCTTATGTGGTTTTCTACACTGTACTGTTATCTACAGTACCTACCATAGGAACAAACATGAACTAAGCCTGTCACATTTCTAAAAATAAACTGATGTCAGTAATTTGATCAGTTATTTTAGTATTGGATATATTTCCCACAGTTGTTAGCCCCTCTACTCATAATATATTGCACATTAAGTAACAGTATATAATATTGGGTCAGAAAACACATAAGCAACTTTATTTGTAATCACAAGCCAATGCAGTTTAAAGTAAGTATTTAGTGATTTATTTATAAGTTGGCAAGATAGTACATTTTGGTGCATCAGACACTTAACTAAGGTACAAAACTAAAGAAGTGATTCACTACATTTGAGGTAAAGGAAAAAAAAACATTGCATAAAAGTGGGGTGGATTAGACTTGATTTTCAGATTCCAGGCTCAGTCTTGTCATGTAGTCATTTAAGCTTCAGTACAGCTGTACAGTTCAGACGTGCAGTGGAGCAAAGATGCTCTGAATCGTTCCTGGAGTGGTATTTTTGGCAGCGTGATCTGTCATGACAAGAGAAAGCCTCTGTATTGACCTTTAGGCCCATAAAGATAACATAATGGCTGGTGTTGAGGAAAATGACAAGTGTGTCTGAGTGTATTGAGCAATGACAAGCTGCCTGCTGGGCCCATGCTCGATGGCTCCATGAGGAAGACAAAAGCACGCCCGGCTGTGGAGAGAGCAGAAACGCTCCCAGCAAAAGACTGACAATACTCAATCAATGTACATTTGCCTCATTGGGAAGTAGCCGAGAGGCCAGGCACTCTCTGAAGTGCAAGTAGACCGCAGGGTGACGGCAGTGAGTGGGGGCTTTCAACAAGCTTTGATCACCACAGTAGGCACCGAGGCTCAGCAAGTAGTGCTTTTACATGGTTGTATATAATAAATACAGTGCCCTCGTGCCTTGCTGGCACATATAAGATAGAGGTCAACTGTTGCTTTTGGAACAACCTGACAGCTGCTCTTTCAGGAAAACAATGATTTTTTTTTTATTAACATTTAATTAGTTAATGTAAATTTCAGGGCCTGCTCAACTGCAGTTTCCTACCATGTAAAGGCCTCCTCACGTTTTATAGTGTGTAATATCTTGAGTTGGCCTATACACAGATCAGCCACAACATTAACACCACTGCCAGGTAAAGTGAATAACAGTCGCTATTTATTGTGTGTGTGTGTGTGTGTGTGTGTGTGTGTAATAATATTAAAACAGGTATTTTACAGGTATTTTGTTTATTTCCATATATTTGCTATATGGACTAGGGAGAGCAAAGTGCATTTTGCTGTATTTAATTTTTGCTGGGGTTCAGCATATTCATTCCATATCCATTTGGGCTGCTGTGGCAGGACACCATTATGTTTATTGCTGGTTACAGGAGGAGTCTGTGTCAACACACAGTGCACCTTCTGCTGTGTAGGAGGCTACGTAGCAGTAGATGAATCAGAGTTCCCGTGCGGACCCTCGTCTAATGTTAAAAAAACATCTACAATGGGTACTCAACCAATAGACCCTAGAGCAATGGGAGAAGGTTGTCTGGTTTGATTAGTCCAATTTTCTTTCCTAAACCACATTGCAAACCAGGTACAGTTCTTCATGGAAATGGTGTTTCCTGATGACAGAGAAACTAAAAACCCACACAAGCACAAGGAGAGCTTGCAAACTCCACAACAAGGCAAGAGGCAAAGATTGAGCCCAGGATCTTTTAGCTGTGAGGCAACAGCAGTAACCACTGCACCGCCACCATGGATAATTAAGGCTGGATCACGAATGCCACAATAATTCACCCTCATGGTATTAGATGGAGCCCTCTTTGCAGTGACAAGTACCGGAGATGGTCATTTTCATCTCAGGTGTCAAGAGCATTCCCTTATTTTTGCCATGTTTTTTTCTTTCTAGCAGCATAATTTTGAAAAGATTTGTTTTTATATTTTTTGTGAATCCTGGAATTAGGAATAGCTGTACCATTTAATGAACTAATTTGAACATACATGACTCTAAATAGGTAGCATATTGCACTGCTTTAAGTGTTTTACTTGTGTATGATGAATTTCTCATGTGCATTCCCTGAGATAAATGTACCATCATTTGTCTGACCTTTAAGAGCTCTCTGGGTGCATAAAGCTCGTCTTTAAACGGCTCTGACATCCATACAAAGAACCTCTCTGAACACACAACAGCTAAAGTGAGCTCCGCTCCTCAATGCGCCTATAACCATAATTATATTCCTGACGGCACACACTCCAAAGAGTGCTCCATGCACTGTTGCAAGCCAAGGCCACTGCTGATTTTATCTTCTTTTCTTTCTTTTCTTTTTCTTTTCTTTTTCTCTCTCTGTCTTTCTCTCTGTCTTTCTCTCTCTCTCTCTCTCTCTCTCTCTCTCTCTCTCTCTCTCTCTCTCTCTCTCTCTCTCTCTCT
>JBBIGC010000125.1:23812347-23827500 GCA_037576955.1 Lepidarchus adonis | reverse complement strand
ATATACACAGTATACAGTTCAATCAGGACTATATGACTTCAGTTTCTTATTTTTGAGTCCTTGTGAGAAGTTTTTCAGATAAAAATGTGGAGTAATTATGCACCTAGCATGACCTGCTATGAGGACTGGATCATTATAGGAATGCAGGAAAGTCATGTTTTCCTCTTGAACACATCGATTGACTGCATCCAAAAGACATGGTGTTGGCACTCGTTCCACCTCAATACCAAAACTCTGTTGATACAGTACAATGTAAATAGGTTTTGTGAGAAAGGTATTTTAAGCACTATACAACGGAATACAATTGAATCCTGGAACAATAACACTGTCTTACTTGTATTAGCAGAGATCTGGAGATGGGAGCTGTTTCAGGCATCATTACTTTGCCTTTTGTTCCATAGTGTTTAGAGGCATAAGCAAAGGACTTCCCATAATTCCCAGCAGACATTGTGACAAAGCAGTCTCCTTTGGAGTTTTGGGCAAACTGATTTGCAACACCCCTGATTTTAAATGAACCTGTTGGAGGAGAAAGATAATAGTAAAGCTTCATTATATTGTAATTTTAGTCATGTTAAATCCTGCTCATGATCCCAGTACAGAATTATGATTTCAGATTTGCAGGAATTAGTGACCTTCAACAGATAGAACCAAACAGGGGCTGCACAATGTGGATAAAATATTACATATTATTTCTAAATATCACAGCTGTCATATGACCAAAGTTATTTGTTAGATCATATAAATCCCATGATTCATCAAAACACAGAACTGATAACAATCTGACAATGTTCAGGATGTTACCAGCACAATTCCATATGAAGCCAGCCTAGTGACACTGATTTAAAAAGATTATTGTACAGCTGTATATCAAACCCATGACTTTCCAATACAACACCTACTTAGAACAGAACTTTGTAATGCCATTTTATAATGAACTAGAAACCTGGAGTAGAAATCTGTAATATGTTGCTGCTGTCTCCAAAATTGTAACTTTACAGCAGAAATAAAAAATGTTTAATGTAAGTTCATTAGCATTTTAGAACAAGTGATTTTAGAGAATTTCTATTGATCTGTTCATCATAAATGTTTCATACAATGTAAAGGCCAGTTTTTGGGCTGGTGTAGAAAAACAAACAAACATACAGACAGACAGACAAACAAGCAAATAAATTAATAAATAAATGTGCATTATAAAACCTAAACCTACCAGTCCTCTGCATGTTCTCCAGCTTTAGGTGAATGTTGCAGGACGCATGGCATTGCAGAGTGGTCTGGCAGCAGGGAAGCATTGGGGTTTTAATGACTCCCAAAGGGCTGGACATTACTTTCTCCCGAGCTTCTTTAAGCACCTGGAGAGTAATGCTGTCAGCTGCCAGGTCATCCATTTTGCTGAGAGATGAGAAGAAACTCAGTTAGAGATTACTTGTGTCTACCCAAGGCTGTGTCCACATTGTGGTTTGTATACCAGGGTACATTTTTTCGTCAATTAAATGACTTCTGTGCACTGGATATGCCACTAGTCAATTAAACCAATCACCCAGAGTCAAAGTAAATACTACTGCACATCCTTGTAAGTATATTTGAATATTTTGCATTTGCAGTGGAGTCAAACAGCAGACTTATAAGAACGAGCTGCTTCTTTAGTGCTGCCGTGGTTGTCAGGTATTGACCAAATGCGAATCTCAAATTAGAAATAAAGCTACAGTCAATGTTTATTAATTCTTCACACCCTGAATAAATGCAACACACGAAATAAAGTATCACATGACGTCACTTAAGTCCAGTGCTCAAACAATAAAATATTGTCACCATTTAATTACATGCATTTCACATCTGAGCATAACGTAGACCAGAATGTTAAGTATAGAAATTTTAGACTTTAACCTGAACGGAAAATTGCACGCTGTTCACGGTGCTGCACTTTGCTGGGCCTCGTCGGAAACGGAACTACTTTTCACGATATGTTTCCTGTAGGACAGGGTTTCGAGCGGTACCACAAACATGGCTACACAGTATAGGCGAACAGGACATGTTTGGCAATGATAAAAGATATAATTCTAGAAAGTCAATGTGAAAATCATGGGGGTAGTGAGGCATGTTGTGTGTGCTATGTCTGGTGGAGTGGACAGTTCTGTCGCTGCCCTTTTACTTAAGCGAAGAGGTGAGATATCCGTCCAGAAACATAGTATTATCAGCATTTAGGATAAAATTGCTCACATTGCACATCCGATTCAGAATCAGATTTCTTGGCCAAGAAGGTTAACATACACAAGGAATTAGGTTCCTGTCGTTGAGGTCTCTTGAGTACAACAGGCAATTTTATTTACAAACAAAAGAACATACAGAATGTATAAAAGACCAGTAATACTAGTACTAAAAGTATTAAATGCAAATAATGTATTTAGACAATATGCAATTTACAAGTCATATGTGAAATAAACAGTTTCCATAAAGTGTGTCTGTGGTAGTAAAAGCAACAGTAATGTGCATTACGGATGGCAATGAAATGTGTATGAATATTTTTGTGCAATACTGTATACAGTACATATGTAAAGGAACTATCTGGAAGAACAGGCATAGCAGATGATACGGTGGGCAGGTAGCACTGGTGATTTTTCCAGCTGTTGCCTGCAGTCTGTCCCAATGCTGTTTTGTGGCTGCTGTGACTCAAATGCACTACTTATGAGGCTTAACATTGAAAGGAAAGTTCTGACGTTCCTCAAAAGTTTCTTTTTTTTCTCATTCATTTTTTATCAATAAAATAAATTCAATTGACCTCCCATAGGCTTTCAAGTGGCATAGAACAATAACAGAATGGCTATTTATAGAACAAAAGCAGTATAGAAAAATAATAGAACAATCAAAATATTGATCAGAATAGCAATGACCCTGTCCTAACTTGCCTGCTCCATTTTATGCTAATTAAATTCATTCTAAAATCAAAATGATCTTTTTTTTTTTTTTTTTTAGCCCTTTTTGTTGTGTGCACTGAGCTGTTCTAAGGTCCATTCATTATGTCATATAAAGACATTGTGCCCTTAACCAAAATGTGTTCTTGATTTGATTATGTGGGCACTGCTTAACCACCTTTACCTATCTATCATCACATGAAGCTTTCAGCCGGCCCTCTTTAATACTGTTTTGTGTTGTGGTTGGTGGACACAACGTAAATTTTCACAATGTAAATTTTCTGATTTACATTGACTTAACAATTAAAAACAAAATAATCATTCAAGCACTGCAGAGTAATACCCCTGATCAATCAGTTTACACCTGTTCAAAGATATCTCTGTATGTTTAGTGTTAATAGCTAAACACACTCTCAATCAAAGAACAATTACTTAATACATAATGCATCCAGCACTTACTGTATAGCTCAAAATGAATGACCCTGATTTAAAATTTATACCTTTTTCTGAATGGCAAAATGATCACAGACAACACTCAGTTTTAAAAAATCTTCTGTATTTCAGAAATTTAGTGAATATAAAAGCCAACCATTTTGCACAATGTTGTTGAAAATATTTCATTATTAAGCTAATTTAATACAGTGAGTTAAACAGCCTTTAGTGATTTCACTTCGATTGACAGTTTTTCTGAAGTGTGTTTTTCTGTTCTTTAGGTTATCAGGTCACTGGAGTTTTCATGAAGAACTGGGATTCATTGGATGAAAGAGGAGTGTGTACCTCAGAAAGAGACTGTGATGATGCATATAAAGTGTGCCAGGCTCTGGATATGCCCTTCCATCAGGTCTCTTATGTCAAAGAGTACTGGCATGAGGTGTTTAGGTATGGTCTCTTTCTGAGACTTTTAAGTTCAGTGGATGCTACTGTTTGGTTAATTCGTGCATTCTTTACATGGATTTATTTGCACCATTTATGCATGTTTACATTACTATCTTTACTTCCTTGTGCTTGAAGTAATCTTCTTGGGGAATACCAGAAAGGAAGAACTCCAAATCCAGACATAATATGCAACAAACATATCAAATTCAAGCACTTTTATCAGTATGCAATCAATACTTTAGGTAAGTATTCCTGTTTAAATTCAGTGGTTATTTAAAGACTTTCTTGAAAGTTCTACATTTAACCCAAATCTATTGGCTGTGGTCCAGCTGTTTAAGCATTTGTAAGTGGGTTTCATTGGTTTGATAAGCGTGCAATTCGATAGATCTGGTGTAATTTAGAGCTAAACCCTATATTGCAGTACATATCTGGCAGCAGTTTATTTATTTGTTATTAGTTCATTTATTTGTTTGTCTGAATAATTAGGGGAAAATTATTTCCATAGTCCTAGAAAGAAACTATGAAATCACAAGTAAATAAGCTAAATGTGGTCTGGCCTTTCTCTCAACCTGTACAATCTAAACATTTTTGTACACAATAATAAAAAAGTCATTTGAAAAATCTACATGATATGTAGGTGCTGATGCTATGGCAACTGGTCACTATGCAAGGACTTCTCTAGAAGATGAGGAGGTTTTTCAGCAGACGCACACACCAACACCACAGCCTCTCTTTAGAGATCGCCTGGAAATCAGAAATCGTGAGTGTGAATTCTTGCTGCCATGGTGATCTTTCAGTATGGTATGAATGTGTGTCTTGTTGCTTAAAAGGAAAAAACTTTTGAATATTTTATGCCATTTTTGTACCAAATTTTTCCAACATGCCATTACTCAGCTACACTAGGTTGCCAGATTATCAAATACAATTAAGGGTCATTTTATTAGAAACACTTGCATGTTGATGCACTTTATAAGTTTACAGCTACTGTCTGTTAACGCTTTTATACTCCCCTTTCTACCCCCAATCCGTCAATGGACTTTCAGTGGACTATTCTCCACACAGCAGTGACACTGACATGGAAGTGGCATAGAAGGTGGATGCTAAACTGTGTGCAATGGATAAAATAGGCCTGAAATCTATTTCCAAAAACCTACAAAGTGCACATTCATTCTAACTGTTTCTGATAAAATGACCAGTTAGTTTAAATACAAAGTAGACATATCTAATAAACTATTGTATTAAAATGGAAATCTGCCTGTGACATTAAATTACATCTCCAGTGTAAAGGATTTTTAGATTTTAAGTTCAATTAACATGTGCTTAATGATGTTAATGCTATTTGTAATATTTCAAACTCTTGATTTGCAGCAGTGAGGCTGTACCAAGGTGCTGATCTTCTAAAAGACCAAACCTTCTTCCTTAGCCAAATTTCCCAGGGTGCCTTGCGGCAGACCATCTTCCCATTGGCAGGGCTCACTAAAGATTTTGTGAAGAAGATTGCTGCCGAGGCAGGTTTCCATCATGTCCTAAAGAAGAAGGAGGTAAAGCAGGATACCTTCTACAGTACATTTACAGTTAATATGTGTTTTCTAGGCAAAGTGTAATATAGGCTTTAGTTGCCAAGCAACATATTGAAAAAAGAATATTCCAAGAATATGTAGTTGGTTTTAATAACTAGCTGCATTTAACCATTTGTTCCAAATTCTTTCCTGTGATTTCACACTCATTCATATACTACCAGTGAGAGGGTATTCACTTTTTGTCCTTAAACCTGTAGCAACCCTTTACACATTAATATTTATTATTTAAAAGGTAATGTGTGCCTGATGTGTGCAGTGATTCCTAGTATTAGAAAATATGCATATCAATAATGTCACAGTGTACCTCAAAGTGGCCTAAATTTGCCTGAAAGAAAACTGTAGTTTTATATACAAATAAATATTTTCATTTCTGCTCCAGAGCATGGGGATCTGTTTCATTGGTGAGCGACACTTTGAAGATTTTATCCTTGAGGTACGTGCTTTAAAACACACATACCCTAGTGCTCAGTTGTAATCTACAGTATCATATGTCAATATGCAAGTGTGAATGCTGAATTCTCTGTATGACAGTATTTAGAACCCAAACCTGGACATTTTGTTTCTATAGAAGATGGGAAGATAATGGGGAAGCATAAAGGTATGTGCTTTTTATACTATGTTGTTACATTTTTATGTCATTACAAATGAACTGTATGTTATTTCTAGTTTGTTTCTATACGTAGTAGCCTACATATTAATTGTAATTGTATAATTACTTAGTTTTACATATTGCACAGCCAGCACAAAGTACTGATTTAGATTTTTCTCTTCTAGGATGGTTTACATTTACCTTAGGACAGAGAGCAAGGATTGGAGGACAGAAAGACCCTTGGTTTGTGGTTGATAAAGACATTACAACTGGAGAAATATTTGTTGTGAGTTACATTTTATTTTAAAAATAAAAATAAATTTTTTTAAAAATTATTTTATTTGCTTTTAAAGCCCTCCATGGCCTTGCTCACCTCTTCACCCTGGCGTTTGACACCATGTGAGATGTTGATTTTAGTTTTTTGTACTTTTGAGGGCTGCTTGTTTTCATGTTTTGTGGTTTTATTTTGTATTATTGTATTTTTATTTTTTCATTTTTATTTCACTTTTATTTATTTGTTCTTAGCATATTTATTGTACAGCACTTTGGTCCTGTGCTGGTATAAAAGTGCCTTATAAATAAAGTTGGATTGGATTGGTTATAAATTCAAGTAATCTGAAGCTGTTTCTACATTTTCAGGGTCCTACCACCAATCACCCAGCACTATTAAGGGACACTGTACAAACAGATCGTTTTCACTGGATACCTGAGGAGCCTCCTGCTGAACTGATTCGGACTCAAATGATGGACTGTCACTTTCGCTTTCAGCACCAAATGCCTTTGAGTGAGTCATGGGAGAATGTACAATTAATCTCATTCATTAATACAACATACCATTTTATTAGGTACACCCCTGTAGAATGTACATTCATTGTCAATTCTTAATCCCCATGCACAAGTCTCTAAAAACCTGGGAAGGGTACTAAAAACTAACTGGCAGCACATTTTGCAACTAATACATAAATTGGCAGCGGGTTAGTATCATAATTGGTATTTAAAAAGCATCTCAGAGAGGCAGTTACTTAGGAGTAAAGGTGAGTAAAAGTAAAGAGGTCCACAAAAAATGTCTACAAAAAGAACAATTTTAGTGTAATGTTTCTCAACATCAAATTGGAAAGACTTTAAATATCTCATCATCTACAGTACATACCATCATCAAAAGATTCAGCGAAATGGAGACATTTCTGTGCCCAAGGGACAAGGTGGAAAATCAGTACTGTAAACCAGTGATCTTTGGGTCCTGAGGTGGCACTGCATTAAGAAGAAGCAAGATTCTGTCATGGGAATCACTGCATGGGCTCAGAAACACAGAAATCATATCATTGTCTGAACACAGCTTGTCATTCCATTTATGAATACAGGTTAAAGCTCTGTCATGTAAAGAAGAAGGAATATATAACATGAACCAGAAACTCTAGCATCTTCTCTGGACCAGAGCTCATTTAAAATGGACTGACGCAACATGGAAAACTGTTCCATGGTCAGATTAATTGAAGTTTTAAATTATTTCAGAAAACATGGAAGCTGTGTCCCTTCAGACTAGAGACAAGTGAAACCATGTGGAATGAGTGCTCAGTTCAAAAGCTGCATTTCTGATGGTATGGTGGTGCATTAATGATGATGGAATTGGCAGCTTGCACACCTGAAAAGATTCTATTATTCTGAAAATGTATAGAAGTATTAGAGCAACATATGCTCCCATCCAGATTATGTATCTTTCACATTTCAACAAGACAGTGATGAACTGCATACTGCAAATTCATAGTGCTGACCTGCCCTGTCTGTACTCCATATTATCACCAATTGAAATATTTGTGCTACAGTACATGAAACAAAAATATGACAAAGAAGACCCAGGACTGTTGAGCAGTTGATTGGAACAACATTCATTTTGTAGAAGTTTAGCAATTGTTCTGTGCAACCCCAAACTGGGGTTCTATTTATGTGTTTACTATTTCATTTTAAAGTATGTATTAATGTATTTTTACATGTATAATAGTATTTATTTTGTTATTATTACATTTTTTCAAAAAGGTAAAGAAAAGAAAAAATTGTTCCTATTTAGTGTGTATATTTGATCCACTGATAATGAGTTACACCCAACACAACTGTGTGTGTGTGTGTGTGTGTGTGTGTGTGTGTGTGTGTTTTCTCATCAGCTCCATGCACTGTGACCTTGAATCTTGATGGTTCATTGTGGATAACAACAAAAAGGCCAATAAGAGCACTCACACCTGGACAGGTAGGCTATAAATATTACAAAGAGTATAAAAATATTATTAAGATTTTTATTTAACATTAGGCAATTGTGTCTATATGAGCAAAGGTTGAGTAGCACTGTCACTACAAATGAACTGAATTTGTTCTGTGTTCAGTAATTTGAGATATGTTTGGACGTCTTTGTGTTTGCTTTGTAGTTTGCTGTCCTGTACAAGGGGGATGAGTGTCTGGGCAGTGGGAAGATTGTTCGACTGGGTCCGAGTGAGCACATGCTTCAAAAGCTCCATTTACAACTGAAGAGAAATGGCAAGGAGGCAGACCAGCTACCAGAATCAGACAGCTGAAATACCCCTTCACACACACAAGCACACATACACACACATTTTCCTGTGCCTTCTCAATCATGTCCTGAGTGGGTAGCACTGGCACTTTTCAGTAGTGGACAAAAACTCGGAATGGACTGTGTAGATGTTGATGGACACATACAGAACTGTATTGCTGATTTTCTTTTGCTGAAAACCTCACAAATATCTTCATCTAGGCTGTGATGTTGGTTTAAAGATGAAGAATTCTTGCCCTTTCGTGTACCTCTGTGTTCTAATGTTATAGCATGTGTTATATTGTGTCCTATATGGAGATTACACAATCAGCTATGAATACATTTTAATTCTAATCCTAATAATCATGTGCATTTTGTATAAGTGTAGTATTGCTGGTCTGGATTATGTTCGTTATTTTGAACCATTTCCAGCCATATATAGGCATGTTTAGCTTGTGTCGTTACTTAGTTGTACAATATATAAAATATAGGATACTTGTCTGTAAAGAGTAAATATTAGTTGAGAAAGAGTGACATTCAGGGTGATATCCTCTATTTGCTGTAGTCCCGGAATATGGAGTCCAGTGAACTAGGCCCTGCACTTCGTGCTCTCCGCCACTAGGGTGCGCACGTGGCTCGGTCATGGCCTCGCAGCGAAAAAGATTTCGTCCGATTGATTAATTTGTCGCCTCGAAAAATAAAGTAAAATATTTACATAGTTTAGGTTTTATGAATTATGAATTATAAACTATGAATTATAGTTTAGTTTTTGTTTGAATGAAAAAGAATTTGTATACTTTTTTTAATTTATGATAAGTTTTCTTGTGCAGTGAGTTACTGATGAGCAAGGCTTGGCTATAAACACTAAATACTGTTCATGTAATTAAAATCGTGTTCATTAATTATTAATAATTATTAATTAATGAAAAGTAATTTGACACATGACTGAACCTTGGAGAATTTATTTGCAAAAACATTTTTATTGCAAGTACCCCAACTTAAAAAGATATATTATGGCTCCTGATGATCAAAACGACATTTTACAACGGTCTTAGAAAGGGGCTCTTTTTCAAAGGAACTGATGACTTTAAGCTGACTGTACACCGGAGCCTTTTAGGACATCGACGTTGGCAAGTAGATTTTAATGTAAACTTGTGGGTGAATTGAGAATGTGTGTGTTAAATAAAGTCCGTTTGGTAGATAACAGCATATTTGAATGTGTGTGTGAGGTACGCGGAGGATTTCTGAGGTGAGTAGACGGTTGGTGAGTAAACTCTCTTCTACTTGGTTAAAGTACGACAGAGAAGAAATAAAGCAGATGTTGTGGTAAAATAAGTCGCTTCGAAGTAGGTTTGAGGAGAAAAGTCTGAGGAGTAACCCCCCCTCACAGCAGGTTTATGCTAATCGCACTCAGGAGGAGGCGCGCGCAGGAGCCATTTTGTCGTCATTTAAAACTTAACATGCACTGGAGTGACACCGCAGCCTATGGACCGCACGGGCGGAGCGCGCGCACGCGTGCCTAAATGTGTTTTTCCGATGTTTTCTCTACCTTTTCTTTCGTTGCCGCGATAAAGATAACTACCATGAAGGATAAGAGAAAGTCAAGGTGCTGGGAAAGGGAAAGCTGAAGGCGCGCGTGCTGAAGTTTGGAGACGGTGGAGTGCGGAGGGAAGCATGGAGGCGGCTGCGTGCTGGATGGGCTTCATCCTCTTCCTCGGTGCGTCTTCTCTCTCTGGCGGCTTTGACCTGCACATCCTGGACACTTTACACGCTGGAGTCGTTCTGACGAACCTTTCGCTGGGACCTGGCTGGACTTACACACTTGACAGGACACTGACGCCCCGGTCCAGGCTTGTGGAGGTGGTGGAGTTGCGCGAGCGGGACGGAGAGGTGAGTCTCGCGCGCGAGGCGGACTGCGCGAGCCTCGGTGAGACTTACCCGGTTCCTCTTTACTTCGAAAGCAGGTCCCTCACATCTGAGGACTCAGTGCGCGCGCGCCTTAACGTGTACGTGCACGGCCAGGACTGCGTGGCCACGCGCAGGAGAACGAGCTCTGTGCACGAGCTCCAGGTCCACGTCCACTTCCTTTATAATTTAGGAGCGACGTCCTGCCTTCCTTCAGGTCGTTTTCTGCTCCACGTCAAGGACTTCGTGCCTGACTTTGCGCGCAAAACCAGTGTTTCTGGTTGTCGAAGCACCGCGAAGGACTTTAATGTGTTTCTTTACAATGGGAGTCTATTTGCACGGAATTCCCACTGCTTGTCCAGAGGGGAGAAGAGAAGGGAGACTGTGGTGTGCAGGCTGGGTGAGGTCACCATGCACATTAAGTTGCACTTCATCCCTGATGAAGCCACCTCAGTTGAACACACACCTCACAGATGGAAGTCTCGCAGGAGGAGAGCAGTCAATTCAAGTCCTGTCTTCCAGCTGCCCAGTTATCAGGTGTCCGTTCCTGAGAATAGACCCGCGGGAACGCATGTTATCACCCTCAAAGCCACAGATGCAGACAGCGGAGAGGCCGGTAGAATAGAGTATGGCATAGAAGCCCTGTTCGACAGCCGGTCCAGTGACTTCTTCAGGATAGACCCCGAGACAGGGAGCATTGAGACACAGCGGCCATTGGACAGAGAGTTCAAGGACACCCATGTTTTTAAAGTGACAGCCTCCGACAGCGGCTCTCCCCGACGCACCGCCACTTCTTTCCTTACTGTCACCGTCAGTGACACCAATGACCACGGCCCTGTTTTTGAGCAAACCGAATACAAGGTTAACATTCGTGAGAATGTGGAAGTGGGCTTTGAAGTGATGACGGTGAGGGCCACTGATGAAGACGCACCTTCCAATGCCAACATGATCTATAGGATTGTGAACGGCGATGGCGTGAACTCTGTTTTTGAGATTGACTCACGCAACGGGCTCGTGAAAGTTCGCGTACGCCCAGACAGGGAGGCCACAGCACAGTATCTGCTCATAGTGGAGGCGAATGACCAAGGCAAGGACCCAGGGCCACGCAGTGCAACAGCCACGGTGCATATTACGGTTGAAGATGAAAACGACAACTATCCTCAGTTTAGTGAGAAGCATTATGAGGTGAAGGTGCCTGAGAATGTGCCCATCAACACCAGAGTGGCACAGGTGGAGGCCACTGACAGAGATGAGGGCAACAATGCTAAAGTTCATTATAGTATAATTAACGGCAATGTGAAGGGCCAGTTCTATATTCACTCTCCAACCGGTGTTATCGATGTCATAAACCCACTCGATTACGAAACAAACAGGGAATATATCTTGCGTATTAAGGCCCAGGATGGAGGCAGACCTCCTCTCATTAATAGCACAGGAATTGTGACTGTAAAAGTGATAGATGTGAATGATAATGCCCCTATGTTTGTAAGCACTCCTTTCCAGGCCACCGTCTTGGAGAACGTGCCCATTGGCTACTCAGTAATTCATATACAGGCTATTGACTCTGATGCTGGGGAGAATGCCCGCTTGGATTACCGCCTCACGGACACTTCCCCTGGCTTTCCCTTCACTATCAACAATAGCACAGGCTGGATTACAGTTGGAGCTGAGCTGGACAGAGAAACCACTGAGTTTTACTCCTTTGGAGTGGAAGCCAGAGATAATGGAATTCCTGCAATGTCCTCTTCTGCTAGCGTTAGCATCACAGTGTTGGACGTGAATGACAACGTGCCCACATTCACAGAAAAGGTCTACTCACTGAAAATAAATGAGGACGCCCAAGTAGGGACCAGTGTGCTAACAGTGACAGCTGTGGACCGGGACATCAACAGTGTGGTGACTTATCAGATATCCAGTGGCAACACTCGAAACAGGTTTGCCATCACAAGTCAGAGTGGAGGTGGCCTCATCACTCTGGCATTGCCGCTGGACTACAAGCAGGAGCGCCAATACGTTTTGACCATCACTGCTTCAGATGGCACCCGCTATGACACAGCACAGGTTTTCATCAATGTGACTGATGCCAACACGCACAGGCCTGTGTTCCAGAGTGCCAACTACCAGGTTCTGATCAGCGAGGACAAGCCCGTTGGGTCAACAGTAGTAGTCATCAGTGCTACTGATGAGGACACGGGCGAGAACGCCCGTATTACTTACATCATGGAGGACCAAGTAAAGCAGTTTAAAATTGATCCGGATACGGGTGCCATCACCACACTGGTGGAGATAGATTATGAGGACCAGGCTTCCTACACATTGGAAATCATTGCCCATGACAATGGAATTCCCCGGAAGTCAGACACCACCTATGTGGAGATTATCGTGGAGGACGCTAATGATAACAAACCTCAGTTTAGCCGAGAAAAGTACCAGGGCAGCGTGTTTGAAGATGCCCCTCCCTTCACCAGCGTCCTCCAGATTTCTGCTTCAGACAGGGATTCTGGGTCCAATGGAAGAGTGAGCTACACTTTCCAGGGAGGTGATGATGGTGAGGGAGACTTCTTCATTGAGCAGTTCTCCGGTATCGTGAGAACCAACAGGAAACTGGACAGGGAGAATGTTCCTGTCTACAATCTAAGAGCCTTTGCAGTAGACAGAGGGATTCCTCCACTCAAGGCTGAAGTGGAGATTCAGGTGTCTGTGTTAGACATTAATGACAATCCCCCGGTGTTTGAGAAGGATGAATTGTTTATTGACGTCAAGGAGAATAGCCCTGTAGACTCTGTGGTGGCCCGGATAACTGCCACCGACCCAGATGAAGGAACCAATGCTCAGATCATGTATCAGATAGTGGAAGGAAACATACCTGAGGTTTTTGACTTGGATATTTTTACTGGGGACCTGAAAGCCCTCACAGATTTAGACTATGAGACCAAGACAGAGTATGTGATAGTAGTGCAGGCCACATCTGCACCGCTAGTCAGCAGGGCCACTGTCCACATCCGTCTGGTTGATGTCAATGACAACGAACCAGTTCTGCAAAATTTTGAGATTATCTTCAATAATTATGTCACCAATAAGTCTAACAGCTTTCCCACAGGGGTTATAGGGAAAGTGCCAGCTCATGATCCAGATGTATCAGATAAACTGAAGTATAGCTTTGTGGATGGGAACGAGCTAAGTCTACTAATCCTGAACTCGGATACTGGAGAGCTGAAACTGAGCAAGGACCTGGACAATAACAGACCCTTGGAGGCTACTATGAAAGTGTCAGTCACAGGTAAACCCTTTACTCTCATTTTGCAAAAAGATGCTTTTAGCATCTTCAATAATTGACCTCTAACACGTGTAGATGTAGTTGTCACTGTATAATATCTCATTTGATGTGCAGTGTCTTAAATGAAGTGTATAAACTGAATCAGATGCATGAACTGGTTGCTCTCTGGTGCTGTCCTGAGTTGAGTGTGTGTTTGCTCCAGGCTAATAGGATCCTGTTCGACTGCTTTCAAGCTGTTTGTGAGGTTTGTTGCACTCGTGTTGTTGAGGAAGGTAATACCTGCTTTATGGAAGAACGTTAGATGTTTTTTTTGTGCTGGAAAGAATGAAGTGATGAAGAATGACGGCACTCTTTACTGGGTTTTTGGTCTGCCTTTAAATTAAGTTGAAAATAGTGTTTATCATTGTTCCCTCATTTATCCCATATCAATCGCTTCTTTTCAATCAGGACTTCAGTTCAACTTTTGGATTTTTTTGTTTTTATAGTGTTCATCTTTCTGGTCCTTTTTCAAAATCAAAATAGTTCTGAACAATTACTTGGTTTTATATCAAAATCACAGTTTGGAGGGAACTATATTTTTAAATTTATCCTACAAATGTATCGACAAGTTTAATGAGTTAAAATTAATACATTAAAGTTGGAGATTTTCTATTTAGTATTTCAGAGATTGTTAAAATGTTGTCTTGCACAATACATTTATTACACAAGCTCAAGTCCAAAGAATTTGCTTTCTTTTTTACATTTTTGAAGAAAGTATTTGCATATTAATTGAAATTTAAGTAACGGGAGAGGGGTGGTCAGAACTACACCACCCCCCCCCCCCACCCCCCTTAAATGAAAGCCTTTTAAATCAGATTTTCACTTTTTCCAAATACAGGCCTTGGTGTGTAAAGTTAATATAGGCACATATTT
This sequence comes from Lepidarchus adonis, assembly GCA_037576955.1. Taxonomy (NCBI): domain Eukaryota; kingdom Metazoa; phylum Chordata; class Actinopteri; order Characiformes; family Lepidarchidae; genus Lepidarchus; species Lepidarchus adonis. Next base: position 23,812,913 of record JBBIGC010000125.1, on the reverse strand, counting down.
CTCAGAGGAGCTTTGGCTAGCTGGCTAATATTTAAAATGAGAGTCTATTAATGTGTATTGGAATTTGAGCTGGATTTGAGCTGGTCAGGTCACTGGGGCCATTACTGCACAGTTGCTCGTTTTAGTTGCTCTTGTTTTCTTTCTATATCTCCCTCTTATTCAAATGGCATCAGGGTTTCAGATGTTACAGTCCTTTTAGGCTTTCTTTCTCCTTCACTTTCCCTCCCTTTTTGTTTGTCTCACACATTCCCCTTCCTGCTCATTTGCAACTTGCATTTTGCATAGCGTTCCCTCAGCAAGCCTCCCTTGGTCTCTTGTGTGTCGTTGGTGGCTTTATGGCTGATTCTTTGTTGTTCTGATGGCTGTTCCTTAGCTCAATGTCCTGGCCCAGGGTCATTGTTGGCCCTTTATGTGGAAGCAACGGCATGCATTCATTTGTGTTCATCTCATTCATAACAATGTGACAGTGGCTGTGTCCATGACCACTTCCCCAGCTTCTCTCTCTCTCTCTCTCTCTCTCTCTCTCTCTCTCTCTCTCTCTCTCTCTCTCTCTCTCTCTCTCTCTC
>JBBIGC010000125.1:23792000-23806125 GCA_037576955.1 Lepidarchus adonis | reverse complement strand
TTGTCTCTTTCTCTTTGTGTGTGTGTGTGTGTGTGTGTGTGTGTGTGTGTGTGTGTGTGTGTGTGTGTGTGTGTGTATGTGTGGATATCAGCTGCCTACTCTGCAGCAGCATGTGGAATAACAGAACGGTAGTTGTACACAGTGACAGGTGTGTAGCAGAGCAGAGAGGGACTGTAACTAATACTGTCTCTTTCACCCCAGTTTTACCCCTCACCTCCAGTGAGACTCGTCCACTCTTCACCTCTCAGCACCTCACTCTTACAGCTGCTGCTGTTCTTCACACAGAAAAGGGGATAGAGAATGGACCCCACACAGCCATTGTAAAAGCTAAATCAAGTACTCTTCAAGAGGCTCACATAGGTAGAGGCATTTGAAAGTGATCAAGCCATTATTTGCTGATTAGGCAAAGCCCACACACAAGCTCTTTGCCAGTCAACAGTGCTGAGACAATGGGCTTTGTCTAGATATAAGCTTTTTATTGTCTACATCACTTCCGTACCTGAAGTGCCAGAGTGATAAATGTCCTGTAATTGGATCTTGTATATATATTTGCATTCTGGAATGTTGATTGGATTTCTGAGACTTTTGTAAACTCAAATGCAGTTTTTGAATAACTACAAACTTTTCTGTTCAAAGTGTTTCCCCAAAAGGTAGTGGCTCTAGGTGAGAAGAGCCACTAAGAAGGTGGAATTTTCTGTCTTTTAATTGAAAAAAAAATGAGGATAATGTCCTTAGAATTGGAGAAAATGTGTCGTCTCATACAGCCATGGAATAAACATCCAGAGTGGTGATGACAACTGGTGACTGTAGGATTTTTCTTAGAATTGTGCTTTTTAAAATTTTTTATCTTATTGAATAAATCACTCTCAATAAAAGGGAACGCCAGGGCAGATTGAGCATGATTCCCTGTATTGACTGACCGCTTCTTCCCTCTGCTTTATGACTTTATTTCACATTTCAGGTGTAACACTGAAACCCAACGACTGTGTTTGGAATGTTTTTAGAAGCTGCATGTTTTACCAGGGGTATTAATTAGATACAGCACCTGTTTCAAAGTTGTTTCCTTGCCAGAGCTGAACACCCCTTAGGACAATGATATAAAGCCTTCGATTAAGTGTGAATGATATCTGCAGCTTCTCAGCAGGACTGTGGGTTAAATGTTCTCCTGTGAAATGTAAGATTCATTCAGTTAGTAGAGAACAGTGTGAAGTGGGATCAGAAGTAGACCTCCCGGCTAATGCACCTGGCTAATGCAGTTCCACTGTGTGATGTTTCTTCAAAAATCCTGCCAGGCCTCTAAGTCTCTGCAGAGCAGGAATTCTGGCAGAGCATCAAGACAAAATCTAGCATGCTGCTCCAAGTCTGGTTGTTGTAAGCAGCATGGAGATGTGCTTAATTACTGATATACACTCTGCATGGCAACAGGGCAGTTATAGGGACATGGTGGTATTGCAGAGGTTTTACGGGAATAATGGAGAGGCAGGGCTTTTAGTGCACATTTAAAATCTATGTAATAATAGAATACACATCTGTTCCTAGTCGTCCCCCCATTTCTATACCAGCGGGGATGTTCCAATCGTATTTTCATGACTGTAGGTTTTATAGGAGTCCCACAAATGTTTGACTTTTCCATTACTAGTCCAGGCTATGTCATTTTTGTTATGAGGCAGGAGGAGTGTTGATTCAGCATTCTACCTGGGTTCAATTTTTTGAGTTTTCTTCAGATGCAGCACTTTACTGCTGTTTAGTGTTCTTAAGGCTACACGACATTCATTTAAGCCTTTTACGACAATTGACAAGAAACTACATAGATATTTATTGAGGTGGAAATGAAAGAATTTCTAAATATTAATGCATGTATTTGTCACCTGTCAGAAAAGACCTAAATAGGTTTTATTTTGCCTTATGTATGTTTGCTTATAGCGTTTCTGTTTTATCTGTAAATACAACAATAATTTGAGGAAAAAATATTTCTGTGGTTTCTCACTTGTCCCAAATATAATTTACCAGTTTATTGTCTGCCAACTTCATCATACACTTGTCCAGAAAACTAACTTGCACAAAAAAAAATACAAAAATAAAAAACAAATTCTGTACATTATATAATGACCCTCTAAAACATCCTGCACTTTGCACCTTACACTTTACACATCGACTTTCCATGGCACTCATTAATATAACACGTCTTATAACTGTACCATTCACTTTCATTCCAGAGTCATGCTGCTATTATACACTATATCAGGTTTATATTCCTTACTATACTTATACAAAATGTCTTTCTTGTGTTTTTGGTAATTTTATAATAATTTGTAGTAATTAAACATTTTTACTTTCTTATTTGCACTACATGTTCTACACTGCGGATCCTGTGTGTCATAATTTCTTCTCCCTGAATACTGTGTATATAGTGAAGTTTACTTTGATTTTAATGTATGTGGAGTTTTTAAAGTAATCACGAGTAACCTTATATATGTGGTTTCTAAAATTGTCAAAAGGACACTGTGTAATTAAAAAAAGTAGTAACAGCCAACAGGATTTTGCCTTTTCAGTCCATCAGACTCTGTTCAAAACCAAATTTGATGAAATCTTTGTCCTTACTCCTAATCCAAGCTTGTAGTGTCTCCAAACAATTTAACAATAATTGTGATCATTGTTTTTTCTTTCTTTGTTTTAACAGATGGCCTCCACCATGTGACTGCATTTTGCACGCTCCGTGTCACCATCATCACAGATGACATGTTGACCAACAGCATCACGGTGCGACTGGAGAACATGTCTCAAGAACGCTTCCTTTCTCCACTGCTGGGTTTGTTTACTGAGGGAGTGGCAGCTGTGCTGTCCACCAGCCGTGATGGTGTCTTCGTCTTCAACATACAGAATGACAGCGATGTAGGAGGTTCCATCCTCAACGTTACTTTTTCCGCCCTTATGCCAGGCGGTGCCCCAGGGCGTTTTTTTCCTTCAGAGGAACTGCAGGAACAGATCTACTTGAACCGAACCTTGCTGAGGCACATCTCCAGTCAGAGCGTGCTGCCGTTTGATGACAATATCTGCCTGCGTGAGCCCTGTGAAAACTACATGAAGTGTGTGTCGGTGCTGAAGTTTGACAGCTCACCGCCTTTCATTGCCTCGGACACTGTCCTGTTCAGGCCCATCCACCCCATCAATGGGCTGCGGTGCCGTTGTCCTGCCGGCTTCACTGGAGACTATTGTGAGACAGAGATTGACCTGTGCTACTCAGGACCCTGTCGCAATAATGGGCGCTGCAGGAGCCGGGAGGGCGGGTACACCTGCGAGTGTCTAGAGGACTTCACTGGTGAGTCTGACCCGAGATACATGTCTCCGCAGTTACAGAGCAGAAGTATGCACTGTATGTGTACTCTAATGATGCCAGATGTTCTTTCTTAATGCTGCAGGTACAGGAAGTCGCATTTTTATTCTTCCAGAATAAAAATGTTCATTTTTCACCATTATAGACCATTACAGATCGCCTTTCTGAAGTAAATGATTCAGTGATAGTAAATATAATTGGAATAAAAATCTGCTTTGTAAAATATCCACTGCAGCCATTCTCTGGGGTGTTTGTTCATCCTCTGTGGAGGTTGTGCCTGGACTATCAAAGTGTGGTGACCCCTACTCCAACTCAGGATGTGTTTTGACATGAGAGGAGTAAGAGGAATGCTGCCTCAAAGAAGCCTAGAACTCACACTTGCATTTTAGGTGTTTTGTGTTTAAATGCACCCATTTTAATCCAGAAAGGGCTTGTTAATAAGCTTTTTGGGATCAGGTTTTCCAGAGTAGGAAAAATACAAAACAAAATGTGCAAGACAAGGGTACTCATTTGTGAGTGAGTTTAGAGGCATTTCAGCCCCATGTTACATTATAAAGATGATGGTTAGTGTGTTACCATAAACATATGGATAGTGTGTTTTCAGAAAACACAACCAAGCGTAAATCAGAAGCTTAATAAAATGCAGAAAATGAAATTTTGGTTCCCACAGTTTGATTTATTCTATTTACCCCCTCCTGGAGGATCATTCTTCTATCTTCACTCCAGGTCTTTACCCACATTTTCTCCCTCATAGCCTAGATGAGAAATAAAGCATTTCTTATGAGCATCTGATACGTGGGTCACTTACTCTCCTGCCCCTGTCCATCTCCTGCTCACTTCCTTATTGTGGACAATTACCATCTAATCATCTCACCCCCCTTACTCTAATCGCCCCCTGTGCTTTGAAGGTCAACTCTGGCTTGTCTTTGGTCATTATAGTGCCGATGACAGCCGGGACGCTCAATGTCTCCCTTGCTCTCACTTTCTCACATTAAGGGGAAACAGATCCGTCTAATTCCCACAGAGAAAGAGGATTATTCTGAGGATAGCATGGGTCATTACCAGCACAGGGACGGCCATCCTGTCCCCCCTCTCCACGCATACCTGCTCCTGTCCAGATCTTGTCAGGATAATGGCTGACACATAATTCTCTGAGGCTGAAAGACAACATGCAGAGCTGGAAATATTGGAGCCACTGAAAATAGACCTGTTAGGAAAGTTGAAACTGAAACTTCCGTAGTTTTATCAGGATGGTGTTCAAGAACTGCTGGAAAGTAAAGTGTGAATTATTGCATACTGTTTGAGTCTGCATGCTGCCATATTTAGTAAAAGATGAGGACACATCTGAGAAAGCTGCAGTTTGAGATGTTCAAAATACATAAAAAGCATAATGTTGCTATAGATTGCTATCAGTATCAAACAACATCAGCAGAAGATGCTGGATCACATATGTAAGGGATGCACAGTCCTTTAAAACTTTGACTGTATTAGCACATGCAGACACTGTGATGACTGTGATTAGCTTTGTATTTCTTCCTATAGCGTAGTAGTCTTTGAGTTGTTTGAGCATTATTGCTTACTTTAGATAAAGTAAGTTTGTTCTTTACTTTTTAAAGGAGAAATTAGGTCTTGGCATAGTTTTTGACCAATGCTAGATTGTATCATTTAAAAAAAAAAAATACTTGTATACTACCTTTAAAAATCCAGGCATTATATAGCAAATGATATTGTGTATCATGCAATGTGGGAACTGCTAACCAGATTTGTTCTTCAAACATGTTTGTCAATATGCATCATTTTCACACACTGGCATTGTGCAAAACACATAATGCTAGCAAACTGAGAGCTAGCTGTTTTGACTTTTCCCCCTAACCTAAAACAAATACCACACTTTGGCTCATCAAGACCAAAAGTCTATTGAGCATACTACATTAAAATACTAATTCAGTCATATTTGTTTAGAAGTACTAGTCTTTTCCTTGAAGGAAGTGGTATTTGTAATGTCTTTGCTGGTGTTGTCCGTCTGTCTGTATCTTATGGTGCTTGTTCTGATGCAGGTGAACACTGTGAGGTGAATGCACGCTCGGGCCGCTGCATTCCAGGTGTGTGTAAGAATGGAGGGAAGTGTGTAGACCTGCTTGTGGGTGGCTTCATCTGCCAGTGTCCGTCAGGAGAGTATGAGAAGCCGTACTGTGAGATGACCACTCGCAGTTTCCCTGGTCAGTCCTTCATTACATTCAGAGGCCTGAGGCAGAGGTTTCATTTCACCATGTCCTTTATGTAAGTACCGGAAAAAATTATTTATCATTATTTACTCTACATGTGACCATTTGCTCTTCCACTGTGTGGAACAGCCCCCCCACCCCCACCCCAAAAAACCCCAAAACTATTTAAACATTTGTACAGTTTTTAAAAAACTGATGTGTGTTAGACATAAAATCAAACCACTTAACATTTATTTTAAACACACAGTTCCAAGACATGTAGCAAAATTTTCTTTTGAAAGAGAGCTGATTTCTTTCAGGTCAATATAATTTGAGTTTCTGCCATTTATAATGCTGTTTGGCCAAAAATGTTTTCCAGGCTTTCTCCATGCAGAGAGTAGCCCATCACTTTGATGTGTGAAGTGTTTTTCTCTGAAACAAATATAATTTTGTTTAATATTTTCTGAATTGAACTTAAAGAACCATATGAAAGATAACCAGTGGTTTAGGTGTCCAAATACTTTAAGAGGACACTAATATAACAAAGAACATTGTCCAATATCTAGTGACATATAAATAATGTGTTGAGACATATTACATTGGATCGTTTCACCTCGACTTCTTGTTGCTATGGAAGACTGCACAGGTTGCATACTCAGCAATAAACAACAGTAACCTGTGTCAAACTTTGTAGTGTTTTTTCACTTTGAGAATTTCAGCATTATTCAAGCTGCCAGTTGTTGGCTCGATTCTTAAGGTGGGACAGTCCGTTGATTAATTTGTCTGTTTATCTTAGTGTTCTCCTGAATAAATGGAGTTCCTTTTAAGTCAGAGGTAGCATATCCAGCGTAATAAACGTCAAGAAAGGGTCAGTGGAGAAATATGTGGGCTCCCCTGCAGTGGCTGAAAACAGGATGGGGTCCATGTTGAGAGAGTGTATCAGTGTTTTGCTTGGTCGGCCAGGCCTTCCTGCAGAGCGCCACCTCTGGCAGCTGTGCCCTGACTCCTCTGCCCTCTCTACTGTGCTCCAAATGAGAGCCGCCCAAGCCAGAAGAGTCACTTCCTGTCTCAAGACCACCGGCCTTACGCTCATTTCCTCCCTCGCCTTCCTCCTCACCTCCTGTCTTACTCCTCAATTGTGTTTTATCACTGTGTTCTTTGAAGGTGTCTAGTAGATTCACAGCTCTACCTTCAGTGCTGACCTTTGCTTCTTTAAAAATGAACCTACTTTACTGCATTAGATTTTCTCAGATTCTCAGTCAAAACCTCACCTGCCAGAACTTGTTGCTTTTTCACAAAGAAGCATATATTGGGACCACAAGCCCCTAATGAGCAAAAGGGAGGGCGACAATGACCAGGAAATACTCTCTCAGAAAGGCATCAGAAGCCTGTGTATCTGTATAGATCCAGATAATGAGATTTTATTCAGCATAATATTGGGGCCTTCTGTTGTTCTGTAAAAAGTTTGTGTAATGTAAATAACATGTTCAAATTGTGTCGAAAAAAGATATTAAATATACAGTTTGGGTTATTTTTAATTATTTGGGATACAAACAATATAAATTCACTCTGGTTTCTAAAGTCAAATTGCGTACCTTAAATGGGTTTTATAGAATCAGAATCAGAAAAAGTTTATTGTCCCTAAGGAAATTGCTTATAGGTACACTGCATTCTTTTTTCCAGGAGAGAATTGCATATTTGTGCCATATTTAAATTTGTAACCCTTTTAAAGTAGGAAAATAAAAAGCCTGGAAGCAAGAAAGAGTATATAAAGTCAGCGCAACATAACAGGATGCAATTATTTTCCTTAACTAAAGGCACTGAATAATTTCCCTTTAAACACAAGTTTTTACACTGAAAGACACAGTGTAGGAAAAAAGCAAAACTTTGAATTCATTACATTGTTTAATCTGTTGTTCTTCAATTCTCAAGGTTTGCTACACAAGAGAGAGATGCTTTGCTGCTGTACAATGGCAGATTTAATGAGAAGCATGACTTTGTCGCTGTGGAAATCATCGATGAGCAGATTCAGCTCACCTTCTCAGCAGGTGTGTTTCTGGAGTGACTATCAATATTTATCAACTTTTGAAGGTGAATCGTTATTGCTGAGTTACTTGCTACACCAGTTGTGTGAACAAGGAGATGAGTGTATGTCCACTACAGTGAAAGCGGAGAAAAAAAGTCTTACCCAATTTTCTTTGTACAACAAATGTAGTTTGTTAGACAAAACATGTATGATGTACTGTATCATCTGTATCTGACCCCGTGTGATATTCCGTCAATCAAAAAGAACTAAAACAGGGAACCAGTTCAGCCTTTAGTTGAACCTGGAGTTATTTTCTCCATTTATATAGGTAGTAAAGTTTAGTACAATGAAGTATCCTCAGTTATTACTTACCTCATGGCTAAAGTGTGAACTGTAGTTTGAGTAAATGAAAAAGGGAAAATAGACTAAACTCGTGTTTTATTACCTTAAGTGAGTAATACAGGTTTTGTAATGAATGGGCTGTGTGGCTGTGTTTCAGTTCACAGGTGTAATACTATCTGGCTGGGTGTGTGTCTGTGAGAAAGGAAGTTGAGCAGTATTTTAGACTTTATGAGCTGTTAACTATCCACACCTACACATTTCTACTGATCAGCTGATATAGCAGAACTGTGACCCAGAGTTGGCCTATAGTCTGTTTCAAGAGACATAATGTTATATATAATTTCCTGCTGTTCTTATTACACACAATGCACAGAGTAGACACACACACATTCATATATAGAGTTACTAGTTTATTATGCCGTTTTATTTATTAGTTTCTAACTGTCATACATTTGTTGAAGCAATTTCTGTGGAACCTTCTCCTCTATACATCAGTGGGAAAGGATAGAACCACTGAACAGATATTATTACACAGCACAGCAGTGACACTGATATGATTGTTGTATATTTTCTACTCAATGTGTTGGGCTCAGCAGTGTTGCTGGGGCAATATGGCAAAAAATATAACATTTCATACATAAGTTTTCATGATCCACAATACATGATACAAATAATGATTAGTTGGCACAGGACTTTATCTGTACTGTTCCTTGTCTAACAGAATGACTTTGATATATTTGACAACAGCATTGCACCTTTTAGCAACTAGAACATGAACAAAAATTTGACTTTAAGATTGCTTTACATTCTGAGACAGGCTAATAACTATAAAATATTTAAATGTCTCCTAAATGTTTAAGCTGTAATATGGGATGTGCTGGGCCAACTTTCTTGTCACAAATTCTGTCTCAAAGACCTGCCTCCCTCAAATAATGAAAAACAACCTGAATCCTGAAATCCAGTCTGGCCGATCTGAGTCAAATGTCTAGAATACAGATTTTAATTAGATTGGAAACCACTAGCATTTGTGACTTCAGCTGGAAAAGTGATTTTTTTCTGTTTGGAATGTAGAAAGCCTGTCCTGCTCAAATAAAATAACTTTGGGCTGCCTGTAAGAACAAGGCCTAAAAGTAATTAAAGTGATTAACATTATATTTCTCTTTTTTTTATTCACACAATTTATATATGCATGCCTAAAATACATGGCTGAGCTTCCTCTCACTGTTTAAAGCATTACAGAACCCCTGGTAGACTTACAGGGTTTCTCTGATGACACCACTGTCTCCTGTGGGAACATAAATCTTTGCCCACACAAAGAAACAAGGACAGCGCCACACTATGTGGCTTGCTCTGTGTTGTGTAACCAATGATAGCTTTGCAATCCAGCATAGCTTTTTCATCCACAAGATCTGGTGACATCACTGTGAATGACATTGCTCTAAACTTAAAACTAATGAAGAAAACTTTGCGAGTCTCGTTGAGATTACTTGTGAACCAGGCTGCACTGCTTGGTTACTGTTTACTAATTCTTTTGTGAGTATCTGCCAAGCAGCTCCTGCCTTTGGTAAATATGGCTGTAAATCCAGTGTAAATCTCTGTCAAGGGTGCTCCATAGCATTCTGAATGAACTCTATTGATGGCAAAGAAATCCCTGCCACTTGCATGCATGATGGATTGCTACTGTGTGAGCTTGCTTTGTGCTCTTGCTACTACATGACTCTGGACTGAATCAATCGTGCAAATAAACTAGCAAGCCTGTAAAAAATGGCATAAAAATGCAGTGATATTAAAAAATAAGTGAATACAGAATGTTTTACAGATACATTTAAGTGCTGCAGGAGTGTATCCTGTGTAAAGGATTTTCACTTAATAAATTCATTTTTTCTGTAAAAGATTTCATTTAAACATCCTGCTGTACTGCCACCTATTGTTTCCAAAAAAAATATGCACCAGTTGTTTGACAGTTTCATTCAGGCCATCCCGTTCTGTCTTTTTTCAATTGTATTTGTACCTTTATTCCCTCAGGTGAGTCTAAAACAACTGTGGCCCCTTTTGTACCTGGTGGAGTCAGTGATGGCCAGTGGCACTCTGTTCAGCTCCACTACTACAACAAGGTAAGGAGCTGCTTGCTGCTTTGTTTCTGTTAGCCTCAGCCATTGCACAGGTCATTCAGTTGCTTATGTCAGTTTTCAACATCCACACCCTCATCACTGTTTATCCTTTTAACTCCAAGGAGCTTTCATTTGTTTCTCTCTCAGCTACATTACTGGCTTGTTCATTTTTCATTGTGACTGCATTCACACCTTTCATAATCTGCATAGAAACTCCAGAGCCAATAGAAAGAGACACTCTGGAGCAGCTGGACATTCCCAATGCTAAGTATCTATGAGTGGGATACTAGGCCCCTCCAGCATTGGGCTGTGGAGCAGTGGAACCGTACTCTCTTATGTAAGGGAACACCACCCAATACCTTTGGGATAAGCTGAAGTGGAGTTTGTAATCAAGAACTAATTATCCAACATCACTACCTGACTTCACTAATGCATTTTGTAATATAATTAATCTGTATGTTCCAACATTTAGTGTAAAACTTAGAGCTTTAAAGTTTCCCTTATTTCCATTTCCTTAACTGATTTCAGAAGACACATTGGATGAGTAGGATTTTGGACCCCCCCCTCCCCAGATAAAAAAAAAAACATATGAAAGCCATTACATCCCATTTTGTTTCATGCAACACAGAATTATCAAATGTTCAGTGTTATTTTTCAGCTTGAATAGATGGTTATATAACAAGCTCAATTGATTACTTGTGCCCGCCTCTTCCTAAAATGCTACAAGAATGACAATATGCTGTCTGGAGGCTACTGCAAACTGTAAAGGGTGAGAACAGCCTTGTATGCTTCCATCACAAAAGACATAAGCGTCTTTTCACTTTTCTTTGATTCTTTCTTCCTTTGACCCCACAATATCAGACGCTGAAAAGGCCAATGGGACTTACCAAGCTACTTCCTCCCATGTACTAGAGACTGGCTCATATTTCACAAACAATTCTACAGCACTATGGCTGATTCTGGATCAGTTTTTCTCTGTAGCTCTTGCTAAAGCATACAGACATGCTGGGATAAAGGGTATTCCTAAATCAGCGTCTTTCCTAAGCTTGACTATGAGCACAATGCCTGGAATGTTTTATGTTTCTCAAAGTGTATCACCGTGCACTCAGTGAACGCAAGTTAGGAGTTGTTCTTAGAGATGGAGACAATGAAGTGCTCTCAGGTTTCAGCTGTGGTGCTTGTTAACATCCTGCTAAGAAGCTAACGTGCCCTTTCTTGTGCCAGTTTAACTGGTAGGGCTGTACCATTAACTGACTAACGTGTAGAATCGCTGTGGTGGGTTTGTTTGTTTCTAAAAAGGTATTAAAAGGCTCAGAAGATCAGAATTGTTCATTTTAAAGCCTCATACAGAATACCTGTTATCTGCCCAAGTATGAAAACGTGGCAGTGTAAAAAGGAGTATAATACACAGTGTAGGTCATTGTGTGCTTGTGCCATATAGCTGCTGTGTTTGGTGAGATGTTGCCATAGCATTCTGCCTGTCTGGGCAGAGTTGCTGTTCTTGGTGTTTGTTTCTTATTGTCTGCTCCGTGACCGTAACCTGCAACTGGTTGTGAATGGTGATTTACAGCTCAGAACTGTTTTGGACAAATGCACAGGCCCTTTCAGTTGTACTTCTCAGGCAGAGTGTTTGTGAGGAAGTCCAGCAGCTGGTTTTGTGGCTTTAGGGCTGGTCAGGGCAAGTGTAAGGGCAGCATAAAGCTGTCATGACATGAGGCATCACATACGCAGAAGAATGACAGCAGCAGGTCTGATTTACTCAATATACTTTCATACCAGGAGAATAAATCTCTGACCTCAAAGCAGATTGATTCCATTATCGGTGTTCAGGGAATGGCACAGTGCATCATGAAATCTCAGATTCACCACATTTCAATTTAGAATTTTGGTTCAATTCAGATTTTTAAAATGTATGCTGAAAACAAAAATACTGAAACCTTACAGAAATTATTTACACAGTGGTGGATCTCAGGTGATTAAAAACAACAATCAGGCTGTTTTTAAGGAAATTCATAAAATATTTACTATTATATATATTTCTGTATCCTTCTTAGACATTATATTATATTATATTATATTCAAGGATTTTTACTTTAAATTTACAGTGAAATCCAAATCTTTTACCCCTGTAATTCAGACATTCTTCTACAATCAGCTAAAGCATACAAGCTTACTGTTTACCTGATGCAGGCTCAGAAAGAGATCTGCCTGGATTCTTGAGGATTTCTCTGGAATCTGACTATACTTCTACTGCCTTTTGCGGCTCTGCTAAGCTTAAGGTCTCTCGTATTACAACGGATTAGATGCTCCATCCCTGATTTATCGGGGTCAGAGGGTGAACATACAGAAATGTGCCCAACACAATTTCTTCTACTCTTCAGAGCGGTGATACTACCTGTGCCCTGACCTTGGTGGAGAGGTTAAAGGTTTAACGATCAATGACACACACACACGCACACGCACACGCACACGCACACACACACACACATACACACACACACACACACACACACACACAGACACACAGACACACACACAGACACACACAGACACACGCATACACACACTAGCCAGTTGCCATTTCACTAGTAATTTAGATCTTAGATGATGAATTTTTTATGTGTCGGTTTAGGAAATTTACATGGCAGGAAGCAGACGTCATCTTTAAGACAAAGGTGAAAACGTTATCAATTTTTCACTCTGATGTCACTGGTGTGGATATTAACCAAATTGGACGTCTTTGTTTGATTTTAAGCATAAAAGAAACATTTTAAAATCCCCCCCCAAATGCCTGGACATATTCATTGCTGAAATGGGCTCTTAAGAGAAGCCAGAAAGTTGGACCAAAATCCTGGGGAGGATTAGTACTTTTTGGATCTGTATTTGGAACCTCTGCTGCATTATAATTGTGTGCATTAAATAACATTAATAATAATCACAGGGCTCGGCCTCACTCTTAGTCAAAGTCAGTTCAGAAGAAACAGGGAATAATCAATATCACAGGAAGCATCAGTCAGGCAGGACTTATCAGTCAATCAGTTTCTGTACTTAACAACCAAACTCTGTTCTGATTATAGTTTCTCTAAAGTCATGTGTGGCTTTGTAACTTATTTTCAGTTAATAAAATAACAGTATAGTTTCATTGAGGTGTCCAAACTTTTGATTAAAACTGTAATTGTGTCCTTTCTGAATTTAGTAGTAACAAAATGTTGTACACTGGGATTGCTAATTAGCGTGTATAATCTACACTGACTGCTAATTGCTTTTAATGTCTAGAGTTCCTGCTTTAGAGGATTTCTGTTTTCACTTATGATTTTTGATGAAGTTTAATATCCAAATACTAAAGATTGCCATGTAGCAAAATGGCTTGGGGGCATGGTCTTTACATAACTTGTAAGTAACTTGTTTAAATGTTGCATGGCAATAATTCAGATGTAGCCACTCATTAACATTTGTCTGAGACATAAGATCAAACACATATTTGCTTTTATTTTATTGCTGTTGTTCCTTTGTTGGAATTTTTAATACCAGAAAGAAACAATCAGAAAAAGTCATATTTGTAGTTTCTTAAAGTGGAACATTGTCAGGTCCTGTCTGTTTGTTGAAGGGGTAGGCATGTCTATTTAAGAGTAATCAGTGTATATGTAAGAGTTGTTTAGACGGAGGTGTTTTTATTTTTTTTATTTTCAGATCACTTATATTAGAATCCATATAAATAAAATTAATACAGTGAACAGTGCATGTTTGTCAATGTGTTCGAATACCATTTCCCAAGTTCTCTTTGTGGAAACCCAGAATTATTTGTAGTAACCATCAAAAACCTGGTTTGGACTCAATCAGTGGTTAAATCAAGCGCTGCTGCTGAGAGTTTCAGACATTCACACAATGGCTGGAGTCACTGAGGGGAATCACCAAACCTGCGCTGTTCTAACAGTTCCCAAAATAAGTTCCCCACACAAAACACATTTAAACTTTTTTTACTGCTTTTTGTTTGTTTGCATTTATTCTAATAATAACTTGTGTTTTTGCTGGCATATATATACAGGTCCTTCTCAAAAAATTAGCATATTGTGATAAAGTTCATTATTTTCTGCAATGTACTGATAAA
>JBBIGC010000125.1:23768013-23785199 GCA_037576955.1 Lepidarchus adonis | reverse complement strand
CTATGTCAGTAAAACCCTAGTAATGTGATTAGAGTCCCTGAAGCCAGAACCTACTCTTCTTACACACACACACTCACACACACTCACACTCTCACACACACACACACACACACACACACACACACACACACACACACACACACACACACACACTGTGTCTATGAAAATGCTGAAATGCTGATATAACTGTAAAACTTAAGATCCTTTCATTGGTGTCATTTGTCTAATAAAATATGCTGACAGATGCAGTCTTATAGATTTGTTCACTCCCCTGAATTTAACTGATAAAGTACCAATATTTTTTTATGTTGTTGTTTACGAAGCTGTATTTTGCAATGATAAACAAATTTAGAATCTGATGCTCACAATACATACAAAATAAATTAGAAAAAGCATGTCAATTGTACATTCACATATAATTTCAAGTCAATTGCAGTGTGAGCACTGATGCACTGATACCATGACAGATGTTGGCTTTTCTGCCTTTTGGTGATAATAGTTTGCATGGTCCATTTTGCCACAGAGAATACATCATATTTCATCACATTTTTTTCCAGTTTTTCAAGTTAAAACATGAAATTATCTGACCACTGCACACATTTCTTTTGGTCCATTTGAGATGAGCTTGTACCCAAAGTAGCTTGGTGATTTCTTATGCAGTGCCTTCTGAAGGCTCAAAGGTCACTCACATTCTGCAGTGGTTTCTGTCCTTGATCTACATGGACTGTGATTTCTCTGGGTTCCCTGAAAAAAATGAGCATTTTATGATGAGGTCATTTTATTTCTCAATTGCAAAGACAGGATCAGAAAGAGTGTGCAAACATGATCATATAATATCAGTGCAGGCTAGAGTCTTACACTGAAAAATGAACTGCCACACATGTAAGTGAGATTCAGGAAAGACAATTTAACAGGAGACATAATTGTTGATGTTTGCTGTATAATTAAAAAGGAAGGAAGGATAAAAAACAGCATACCTTAGAACTTAGGTCTTATAGATTTTCCATGGTTTGTGTTAGGTCAAATATGTGACTTTATGGACAAGTATCTGTATGTTCCCAATACAGTACTATCACCATAAATACTCAGCCTGTGTCCTGAACATACAGTGGAGGAAATAATTATTTGACCCCTTGCTGATTTTGTAAGTTTTCCCACTGATGAAGAAATGAACAGTTTTTAATGGTAGGTTTATTTTAGCAGTCAGAGATAGAATATCAAAGAAAATCCAGAAAATCACATTATATGAAATATGTAAATTGATTTGCATTTTTTTGAATGAAATAAGTATTTGATCCCCTACTAACCATTAAGAGTTCTGGCTCCTACAGACCAGTTAGAGCTGCATAAGAATGTCAGGGACAAGATTGTAGCCCTGCACAAGGCTAGAATGGGCTACAAAACCATAAGCAAGAAACTGGGTGAGAAGGAGACAACGGTTAGTGTAATTGTTCAAAAATGGAAAAAACAAAATGACCATCAATCAACCTCTCCTTGGGGCTCTACATAAGATCTTACCTAATGGGATGAGGATGATCATGAGAAAGGTGATGGATCAGCCTAGAACTACATGGGAGGAAATTGGCAATGATCTCAAGGCAGCCTGGACCACAGTCACCAAGAAAACCATTGGTAACCAACACCAAAGACTATGAACTGGGATGAGGGAGCACACTTGGGATGCAGTCCTAGAGAAGGCCTCAGACAGTAGAGGGAGTAAGCGCTCCCTGCTGTCTGAGAAAAACTACAAGTAGCCTAAAAAAGACACATCATACGAACATCACATGACGTTCTGATGATGACTACAGGAAGTAGTCGAAACAGGTCAAGCAGGTAACAAAAACGATTCTGTCTTTTGAAAAGAATGTTAAAAAAACATTGGTAACACACTATGTTGTAATTGATTAAAATCCTGCATGGCCCATAAAGTCCCCCTGATAAAGAAGGCACATGTTAAGTCTGTCTGAAGTTTGCCAATGAACACCTGAGTGATTCAGAGAGTGCTTGGGAGAAGGTTCTGTGGTCACATGAGACCAAAATTGAGCTCTTTGACCTGAACTCAACTCGCTGCGTTTTGAGGAAGGCAAATGCTGACTACGACCCAAAGAACACCATCTACACTGTCAAGCATGGAGGTGGAAATAGTATGGGGGGTTTCTCTGCTAAGGGCACAGGACAGCTTCACAGCATTAACGGGAGGATGGACGGGGAGTGACAACCTCCTTCCCTCTTTCTGGACACTGAAAAAGGGTCATGGATGAGTCTTCCAGCACAGCAGTGACCCAAAGCAAACAGCCAAGGCAACAAAGGAGTGGCTCAAGAAGAAGTTCATTAAGGTCATGGTTGTCTAGGCAGTCTTCGGACCTTAATCCCATAGAAAACCTGTGGTGGGAGCTGAAGCTTTGAGTTACCAAGCGACAGCCTCGAAACCTTAATGATTTTAGAGCCGATCTGCAAAGAGGAGTGGACCAAAATTCTATGTGTGCAAACCTGGTCAACAACTATAAGAAACGCCTGACCTCTGTGCTGCCAACAAGGGTTTTGCCATACTGAGTTATGTTTTGCTAGGGGTTCAAATACTTACTCAATGAAATCAATTCAATTTATATATTTTTATACAATGTGATTTTCTAGATTTACTTTTTGAGTATCTTTCACTGTTAAAATAAACCTACCTATAAATGATAGCAAATTTACAAAATCAGCGAGGGGTCAAATAACTATTTCCTCCCATGTACAGTGTATCCAAAATATGAGGTTGAATGCGATTGGTGGAAAATCAGTAACCTTCAATGCAGATAAAGAGTGGAAATTCCTGGAAAGACCTGAAGGCCTTTATAAGAAAATGTTGGAAAATGGGCTTTTTAAATCAATTGGCTTCTTGGATTAATTATTAACAGCAAAGGATCATGAGGTAAGGAAATGCAACACAAGGATGAAAGAGCTTCAGAAGATTATCTAAAGTAACGATTAATGTCTACAAACACAGATCTGATTTGTCTTTTCTGTGGTTATTTGTGCATGTGAGAGCTTGACAGTAAGGGAAAAACATTGATGCCTTTGAAGTTTGAGCTGGCAGTGATTATGAAGAGTGCTTTGGGCAGCAAATGAAGTGAGTGAACAAGCTAAGGCTCTCTTATTTTGAACTGAAAGTACTGTAAAAGAGGAAAAGGATGCAACAAGCCAGATAGGTGGAGGCAGTGGTACCTTTAGCCATTCTGGAATTTTAAGTGAACTATTTTTGGAGAGGGTTGAAACTGCTTGTACAGAAGGCAGGTCTAGAGTTAGGAAGTCGGTTTTTATATGTGTTTGGAATAGAAAGATATAACCACTGAAGCATCATTATAAAATCCTATTCAATGCGGTTCATTGCTTATGCAACTGTACCCCCTCTCCTTTCTACAGCTGAGGAGTGATACTTTCTAGACCTTTACTCAAATTTATATCCTGCCTTTTCCCTTGTATACACCTCTTTCTCTCTCATATTAGCAGTTATTTTATGAGTAATATTTGCTAAAGAGAATAAAATGGCTCAGAAGAGCGCAGTATAATTTACATGCATTAATCCTAATCGACAAGGCATCTTTTGAAATTGCCCTCAAGGCAATACATCATATACATTACAGTGACTCATAGGAACTAAAGTGTGCCACACACATCAATACATGCAAGGCCTTACTCAACTGATATGTAAAATTTAAGTGAGTGTGTTGTTCTTTGTAGTTTCATAACCTGTGTCTGTTGTTTCGGTTGTATTCTTCTTCTTTAAACATGTTTGAGGAAGTTTTGCTGCTAAAAGCTCTGCTTCCTAATTAGAACGTTAAAAGTTGGGATTTTGCCATAGATATAAAGTGGTAGCATAAAATTGAAACATATCTATAACATATACCGTGAGTATTTACTGTATTACTGACAGAGGGCAAAATGTACTCATAATGATGGCATGATACAACCCTTTTATTTAAAAAATGATACCAATACTTAAACTATGAGTTTCCTCTGATATTGATAATGTTTAAAAGTGTTTTACATTTCCATGAGCTGAAACCTTAAACATCCATTTTACTTAATTTGAACTCTCTTTTACAAGACAGAATTATAGTGCAAATATATGGAATAATTTGAGTATAATAGTATGATTACTAGGGCTGCAACTGTCAAATATTTTTGGAATAGAGTATTCTGTCAATGTTTTTGTTGATGAATCGAGTAATCAGATAAATAATACTCTACTCGATCTAATGCCTTTCAATAGCAAAAGTAATAATATAAAGTAAAAATATATAAAGTAGTATATTAAAAGGCCGTTTTTTTTTATTCAATTTAATTTAATTTAATTCAAACTTGCTTCAATATTATACTACTGTAATAAAAAATGGCAGCTCTATAGGAGCGGGTAAGATCATTTCTAGCATTTCTATTGGTTCAATCATCATGGATGTTTCACATAATGGCAAGAGCAGCTGCTATGTTAAAAACTTTTGTTTGGACAGTAATGATCTAGCTCAAATAGTATATTAAGGCTGATTTTAAGCCAAATGTATCTGAATATTATTTATATAGTGTGTTCATGTACATGTGTTGTATGGTGAAAATATAATGGGGTACGTGAGTGGACATTATTCATCTAATTAGACTTTAAAAGCAATGGGCCCTTTTTGATTGAGTAGTGCTTCTCTTTGTGTTTCTGTCTGTAATACTGTAGCAAATAAAAGAGGAATCCTCTATCAGTCCTGTATTAGCACATCTACTCAAAAAAGCTTTGTGAATATGGACCCTTATCTAGCAACTGATGATTGTTGTCTTAAAGTTCCAGGCAATTTGTGACCTGATGTTGTTTTCCACTATGTTGCACTAAAAGCAGTTCTGTGAATAGAATAGATTTGTTACCAATTTGTTTTTGATCTGATTCTTTTTTCCCGACAATTCAGCCTTTCCTGCTGCAGTTGGATCAGTGCAATGAACATCACACTTGATAAACACTTACCCATGACCCGATTTCTACATTCAGCTTGGTGGCCTGTCATGCTTTGTCTTCAAATAGGCAGGTGATCGGTGGCAACACTGGTCACACTCTTAAGTGTCACTTCCTCTGGAATATCCTGTGTATTCTGTGCTTGGCAATCTGCGAAGGACTTTTTTAATTTATTGCACCCCCGCCTTTTCCTTCTCTGTTCTTTCAGTCAGGTTACCATGCAACAGCACCATTCTGTAGGCAGGAGGCTGGCCACAGAACTCAGCTTTGCAGGACTCATTGTGGGGTTGAAAAGCTGGTGCTGTCTCTTAGAGCTAGGGCTTTTTTCTTTGTGTGTTTGTGTGTAATTGAAGGATGAGGTGGGCACCACTGTGAGCACTGGCGGTGTCACATTACTGAATTCCTACAAACCCTCCATGCTTCCAGAATGCTAAAACGTCCCAAGTCCCCAGCTTTGCCTGCAAACAGGGCCTCGAACAAGACCAGTCCAAAATTGGTAAGAATAGCATAGTTAGGTAATAACCATTGAAGAAACTCAGTAACATCATAAAGGGTACAAATCAAAACTTTCAAAACCTGTAATTTAATCCCTAGTTTATATGGGCCATACACTGTATGGCCACAACTTAAAACCCCTGATAGGTAAAGTGAACAACATCAATTATCTTGCTACAACTTGACACCTTTTAAGGGGAGGGATGTATTAGGCAGCAAGTGAACAGCCAGTTCTTGAAGTCTGAGGGTTGAAAATAAAAAAAATGGCTGAGAATAAGGATCTGGGCTGCTTTAACAGTGGCCTTATTGTGATGGCTAGTCAACAGGTTCAGAGCATCTCCAAAACAACAATTAAGCCAAGTTCACAGAACAAGACTTTAGCCAAGATATTGAGATCACTGGCATTGTTGCTATTTCTACAGTGTTCACACCAGGCGACTTGCATCCCTGTGATCGTGAATCTCATGCGCAATCACATGACTGATCTGTGAACTGGATGTTCACACTACAAGATTTCTCACAAGCGAGAAAAAGTATGACCCCCAGTACCTGTATGCCTGGAATTATTCCACTGAGAATCATCATCTAGCACAACAGATATCCATTCCCAGTCACCGACAAGGCTGCCATCGCCTTTTATTGCGCCTCAGGGTAATTCACACTCGTTGCAGATTAACTTCAGAGTCACCACAGATCCCAGGCTTTTGTCTACGACTGGGAAAGCATGGCTAACGTCTTGTAGTGTGAACAAGGCATTATGGAGTTTTCCAGGCCTGCAGCAGTAAGTACCTGCCAAACGTGATCCAAGGAAGGACAACTGATCTTCTTTTGAGATAAAAGGCTTTAAATTTCACAAATTCGCACATCTCTGGAGGCATCAAAAAGAAATCTGAGAGACTAGTAAGTGTGATAATTGTAGGGGTGCACTTATTTTTTTGTGACTGATCTGCTTTTTTGTTTAAATTATGAAAATGACCAAAATTTTGTTTCATTTGTTATATTATAGAGTATGAAACAACAACTTCCATGGGATGTTCCTATCACCCCTCTGGCTGATGCTTAGCATTGTGCATGGTGACCTTAGGTTTATGTGTAGCTGCTCCAGAATATCCCATCGGTGCTCTTAGTTACTTAGGTACTTGTAGCACTCTTTTCACTCCTCTCTATTTACTACCCGTTATGGATTTGAGTGGTTTTCTAGAGATTCTGTGGAATAGCACTGAGCTCTGCAAGCATGAATGGTCAGTATATGCTTGAGGAGAGGTCCAGCACTGGGACAGGCTTTGAGTAGAAGTATTAAAGTATTAGGTAAAGGATTTACATGCTTGTTGATGGGAGTTTTACAGATGTAACACTGTAGATTTGTGATCTTTGAGCCGTTGGAGGTCTTGATTGCTTGGATGCCTACAGCTGAAAAGAGATTTAAGGCAGGAAGTGGCTTTGAAACAGGATGTTTAAGAAGCTATAATGTTGCGGCTGCCTGCGTCATGTAGTAGTTTAGCCAGCTCAACATCTAAAGTGCTGATAAATTTCTATTTGCACCAGTGAGGCAGTGTATGCACAACTGTGGCACTGCTGCATTTTCAGATGTATCATCAGTTATTACAGTTTGCCATGGATTAGAGAGCAACAGCACTTAATGAGACCATCCTTGTGCCGGACAGAGCGGATTAACTGGTCGAATTTGTTTATGTGGAAACACTCATGCTATAGCTCACTCAGCCAGCCCAAAAACAGTGCTGGATTTGCAATGTATTGCATAAGACTGTTAAGCACCAGTAGAATGTTGGCTTTCAAGTTAAAAAGTACATTGTACACTAGGTAGGTACATTGAAAATACTCCTGGTATTGTGGTATATGACCCAATCAGGGAATTAAAGTAGTAGTGTAGTTGATTGCTTTTAGTTTTCAGGTCTTAAAACCAATTGTCATGATGCATCTCATCAAATGTGAGTCAGCTTTTTTGCAGCTCCAGTCCAGAGATTCCTATTCACTTTGAAGAGCAAATGAGTTTTGAAGGCAGTATTTCAATGATCATATTGTTATTTGTCCTAGCCACTATTTCAAGTGTGATTATTACAAATATCTGACCTTTGACTTTGGCCCTTTTTGTACAGTAATACCGTCAAATAGATTTTTTTGTCTATCTGGGAATAGGTAGATTCTCCAGCAGGTCCACCAAGTCAAAATGATGATGAAACTATGAAAAGTTTATGAGTTCCTCCATCATAATTCACAGTAGAGGTGAGGGATTTTTCTGCTTGGCTCTCTACCCCATCTTATTGTTCTCGTTCATGTGCTTTGTAACTTGTTGGTTCATGTTTATGGAATCATCCCTTTTGTAAAATCTAATAATATCTAATTTAATTATTCTAATATAATATTATAGTTTGTGTAATAGATTGTGATGAATTCAAACAAAACTAGACATGCACATGTTTAATGGCAGTTGGAAATAAAGATTTCTGTGAATGGTGCTGGAGAATGTGCAATTTAATGTAAAATGTCCAAGCTTTAAGAGGAAGCGAGCCAGTTTGTTAATTTTGCCAGACCCAGTTCAGTATGCTGAGCTGGATGATGCATCCTTGATCGCTGGTAATGAAACAGCCATCATCTTTGGTAGGATCAAAGACCATCATCAGGGCACAAAAGTTTGTTCACTTTGAATAGATGGCAAGACACCATTTCTGCCCATTGCTCAGCCAAACTTTTACATAAAACAAAATAAAGGGTAATAAGTCTTTTTCTCCAAACACGTTGAGACATTATTAATTGTTCAAAAATGAGTAGTGGTTGGCTTCAAATGACTTACAGGATACACATGCTAGTCTTCTCCCTCCTGCCTGGTGCTATTGTGTTAAAGAGGGAGTCCAGGGTAGTGGGAAGCAGTGAGCATGACAAACTGGGAAGACTATACTAATGTCCTATTACTTTTGTCTTGCAAGTTACTGTTTTGTTTGTTCTAGGGCCCCAAACCAAGTTAAATGCCATATTTTTACCAGAATCATTCCAAACTATATGATCATTTTGAACTAAATGACTAGATGATTAAGATACTGCTTTGTCTGCAGACTTCTACTGCTCATCACAGACGTTCTGAAACACAGCATCAGTCTACGTCAACAACAAGACTGCAACTATTAGTATTCTCAGTTGCCACAACTTTAAATAGTGCCATTAGTTATTTGTTTTTGTCAGTTAAATAAAAGTTTGAGTACTAACATCACATATTCTTATTATTGTGTTTTACAAAATCCAGCAAATTTATAAATCTCATAAATTATTTGTTAAAAAAAAAAGAAAAATTGAACCACAGCAACTGTGGAAAAGAGCATAGAGATTATGAAGCAAACCACAACCTTGTTCTGTTAATAGAGCCTTTGTTCTAAATCAGATTTCACACAGTAATTTTCCTGTGGGGTTTTAAACCAAGAGTTTGGCACTCGAGCTTCACTAGAGGTTCTTGAGCACATGCTTGAATGTAGACATACATGAGCCAACTGAGAGTTAAGATTGCTGACTGTATTATTGCATAAGGCTTCACTTTTCCCCTTATCCAGTCTTACACTCATTCGTAGCTAGCATTGCTGTTAGAAGACCCGAGGCTGATTTGGAGAGACTCAAGCCCTCGGCCCAAAACTGGATCTACAAGGAAAGGCAAATATATTTACAGCATATGGAGTCTGTGAGGATTAATGGGCCACTGGATGTGGATTGAATGTGGATTTAGACGCAGAGCACCGTGATGCAGAGGTATTAATAGCTTTCTGCTCGTCTGAGATTGGTCAGGGTACAGATGAGTTGGAATTCAAGATGGAATCTGTAGAGTCTGACCTGGAGCTTCTCAGCGACATTACTACTAACAAACTCAAGATACACAAGAGCAACCTCAACCTTAGTAAGTTTCCAGCTTCCGCATTGACCGTATTACAATCTTAGCTTGTATGCCAGAGCCCTGGGCAACTTTTCTTCACTCACAATAAATCCTAGTAAGTTTAGTGCAGAAGGATAGAGTTGAGGTTTTTAATTGTAATTTAATGTAAAAACATTGTATTCCTGTAAGTTGGTTCACTCTTAATGAAATGTTCATAAAAGTAAAAGTCATCTGGTGTTCTCAAATAACATAAAAGATCAAGAAGGTTATGAGGTTTGACTGGGGTGTTATAATTGTGAATAACTGAAGAATGGGGCATTTGTGTGTGTAATGCCTATTTATGCTTAGCTAGTTAAATCCACATGTGTGTTCATTTTTTGTGGCTTTTTAAAGTGATGAGTTGAAGGAAAAAGTTTCTATGATGTTGAAACAAGGAAGTGAAACAGGTGTTGACCCAGAGTGAACCCAAAGAGCTTACCCTGATGACTAAGAGAAAAATGTCTTTTCATATTGGATAATTATTTTTATACTTTTACATCTGCCTGCCTGCCTGCCTGCCTGCCTGTCTGTCTATCTGTCTGTCTGTCTGTCTGTCTGTGTCTACACATATTTTGGTGATTTATTAATTGAAACGATGCAAACAGTTTCTCTAGGAAATGGAAAAAATGCCCAATATTTTCAGCAAATATTGATGCGTATTTACTTTTTATGTCATGAATTGAACAAAAATAAACAAAAATAAAATAATGGCACTGTTTTTGGGCACCCTACATAATCAGTATTGAGTAACACCTCCTCTGGCAGACATTACAGCTTGCAAACGCATTTTAGAGCTAAAAGTCTTTCAGCTCTTGTACTTGGGATTTTTTCCCATTCTTCCTGCAAAAAGGTTCTAGTTCTGTAATATTTTTTGGTCGTCTTGCATGCACAGCCTTTGATGTTTAAAACAAGAGACTGTGATGGCCATTCTAAAACCTTCAGCTTGTATCTCTTGAGGTCGTCCATGGTGGATTTTGAGGTCTGTTTAGGATCATTGTCCTGTTGTAGAAGCTCATCCTCTTTTCAGCTTCAGCTTTTTTACAGATGGTGTGATGTTTGCTTCCAGAATTTGCTGGTATTTAGTGAAATCCATTCTTCCCTCCACCCATGCAATGTTTCCTGTGCCACTGGCTGCAACACAACCCCAAAGCATGATAGATCCACCCCCATGCGTAATGCTTGGCAAGGTGTTCTTTTCATGAAATGCTGCTTCTTTTTTTTTCTCCAAACATGCCTTTGCTGATTGTGGCCAAAGAGTTCTGTTTTAACTTAATCAGTCCACAGCACTTGTTTCCAAAACACATCTCTTTTCTCTTGAAAATGTCTTTACAATGTGTAGAGATGTACGATGTTTTTGTTGTGTAATATTGTCATGTGTTATGTGTTCTTTTTTGCACATGACATGCGCACAAAAATGTTTACACACAGTGGTTGTAAGCAGAGTGGTGTGTTGTGACAGTGATGAGCATTTGGCCTGATGTGATGCAGAGTGACAGTGTGTGAGCAGCCTGCCACATTCAATACTAATTACACAAGCGGGGGGTGGAGGGGGTGGGGGTTGCTGCTCTCTGCCCCACTGTTTCCTCTGGCTGTGTCCTTTCACCCATCTCTCTCCCCATTCTGCTCTGCTCTTAATGGGTTTACATGTGTTCTCTGGCATGGTCAGGCTGGATACTTGTAAGCTGCTTAAGATGCACAACTTACTGGCTGGCTGGAGACTTATGGATCACATACCACACACACACACACACACACACACACACACACACACACACACACACACACACACACACACACAAATGATGTATGTATGCATTTCTGACCTTCATTCTTTAGGAGAAAAATCCATGTCAGTGATGTTTTGTAGGAACATATATAGAGTTAAATTTTTTGCTGGTTCATTGCTAAAAATCTATATTTCTAACCCTAACCCTTCTCTCCCCCCCTGCAAGCACACGCTCATCTCGCTATTACCGTAAAGCAGTAGGCATTCAACTGCCTTCTACTATCATATGTGACAGTAAAAAAGCCGGCGACGTAACTTACCATAAAAGACTGCAGAACAGATTTACTTCCATGTTATTTACCTTGTTAAGCCACCAACCTCACCTCTTGCCCTCGCCACAATGTGCAACGTGTCTGGTGTAAGCATTTCAACATCTATATCTCTCCAAACTTGGGTTCGTGTTTGTGCTGAACTTGTTGTCCCAAAATGTTTGCATATGACTTTTATTGGAGGATTTATGCATTTGTTAAATAACATGAACATTTTCAGACCTTAAGAATATAGGAATAACTTATTAATTATACAATTATAGTGAATTATAAAACTTATGTTTCCCTTATGGACAAAAACAACTTTGTTTCTAGGTGGGCATGTTTTTTCATGATTTCATCACTTAAGCAGTGTAGGCACAAAACACTTTTTGGGCAACAGCTTGACAACTGTTTTACCCCAAATGACAAAAGTTGTTTGGCAAATTGGCCTCTAGGATGCACATGACCCTAGCTCACCCTGACTCATTTATGAAGTAGTGCCACCTAGTGAATAATATCCAGCGCTTTACTATCTAACATAATGTAAAGGTTAAAACTTCACAAACGGTGACATTCTGCATCAATACAACATTCTTTGGAAGAAAGCCACATTTTGTGAAATTTTGTCTGCAACATGGTCAGTCTGATTTCATCCAGCTTTGTAACTGAACATGAACATGAAAAAACACATTTTACTGTCGCTGTGTAATCTAATGATCCAAGGCCAATTTTGAAAAATTCCAACAACATTGCACATATAAATACGTTTTAAGGTAACATGATTCCAGATGAGTCTGGTATGAACTAACGTAAATTAAATGAAGCAATTAAAGAATTCTGAAGCACAGTATTTTCAATTATAATAAGATTATATCATAGCACATTATACAGGTGAGCTGAGTGCATAAGATCATTACAGAGGGCATTAAAAGAAAAGAGAAGAAAGAGGGAGGGAAGAAAGAATGATGTTCACATTAATGGTCTCAGGAAAAGAGCCCAAAAGCAGAGACAAGTATAAAGAATGACTTCATAGGATAGAAATGGTGTGTGTGTGCGAGAGAGAGAGAGGAAGCTCTGAGAGCTCCTGAATCTTTGATGATGTGTAACAGGTGGGGACGTGTGTGTGTGTGTGTGTGTGTGTGTGTGTGTGTGTGTGTGTGTGTGTGTGTGTTTCACACTATGCTGTATTAATCTTCAGCTCTGTCTCGCCACTCTAGCCTAATTAGAAGATGGATGGGAACGACGGCCTGTGTGCATTATGTATAGGCTGTACTTTTAAACACATTGTATATTCACAGCTCAATAGCTGAATATTTCCTAGTTTATATTTTGGTTTGTGTGCCACAAGTGAGCACAACGTGAATGTTCTCTCATACCTGACATGAAATGACACAATATAACATGATCAGAATCTTTTGTTCATGCCTATAAATAAATTAAATTTGCCAAAAATGTAAGATGTCACACTGTAATAAATCCTGTCATAGTGAGATAATGCGAGCTACAGGCTAAACGTAGCCACACTTCATTTTATGATTCCGCAAGTTCTTCCTTTCGTTTGAAAGATTTAAGCTAGAGAAGTTAGTGAAAGTCATGGCAAACCACATTCAAACAAAGACAAACACCTCACATTAGTTGAGTATGTATGTATTGTTTGTGTAAAATTTTAAAATGTACTGTTGAACAACATTTCAGGTGGAGTACAGTAGTTCCTCAGTAATTCATTTAGCCACACAGTGTTGACAGACAGACACAGCAGGTTAGTTCATTGGTTTAGCTGATTCTAGTAACATATGAATAGTTATATATTTTGTCACTGTTTCCTAAAAAACATATATATACACTCCCCAGACATGAGGTTCACCTTGCTTGTACAGAGTCAGATCCAATTTTGCCTCCAGAACTGCCTTAATTCTTTGGTCCATATTGACATGATAGCATGCAGTTGCTGCAGATCTGTCAGCTGCACATCCATGATGTGAATCTCCTGTTTCACCACATCCCAAAGGTGCTCTACTGAATTAAGACCTGGTGACTGTGGAGGCCACTGCAGTACAGCAAACTCATTGTCATGTTCAAGAAACCAGTTTGAGATGATGTACATTTTGTGACATGGTGCATTAGACTGTTGAAAGTAGCCATGGGTGCACTGTGGTCAAAAGGATGGACATGGTCACCAACAATATTCAGGACGGCTGTGGGGTTTAAACAATGCTCAATTGGCACTAAGGGCTTAGGTAACTTAATGCCCAAAAAAACATTTCTACTGCATTTCAGCCCTGCCACAAAAGGACTGAAAATATAATTTCAATAATCTTCTTGTTAACACAGGTTAGAGTGTTGATGAGCATGAGGCTGGAGATCATTCTGTCATGCTGATTGAGTTAGAATAACAGACTAGATGCTTTAAAAGGAGTGTGATGCTTGAAATCATTGTTCCTCCTCTGTTAACCATGGTTACCTGCAAGGAAACTTGTGCAATCATCATTGCGTAGCATAAAAAGGTCTTCACAGGCTTGATACTGCTGCAACTAAGATTTCACCTAAATCAACCATTTATCAGATCATCAAGAACTTCAAGTAGAGAGGTTCAATTGTTGTGAAGAAGGCTTCAGGTCACCCAAGAAAGTCCAGCAAGTGACAGGATCATCTCCTAAAGATGCTCAGGAATGTTGCAGCAGGCAGACGTGAGTTCATCTGCATGCACATTGAGGTGAAATCTTTTGGAGGATGGCCCGGTGTCAAGAAGGGCAGAGAAGAAGCCACTTCTCTCCAAGAAACAAAAACCCACAAATTCTGACAAACTCCAAAATTGATTATGAAAGAATGGGTTGCCATCAGTCAAGATTTGGCCCAGAATTTGATTGACAGCATGCCAGGGCGAATTGCAGAGGTCTTGAAAAAGAAGGGCCAATACTTCAAATATTAACTCTTTGCATAATGTTGATGTAATAGTCAATAAAAGGCTTTGAAACTTATGAAATGCTTGTAATTATTATTCAATACATCACATAAACAAAAAGATCTAAAAACGCTGAACCAGCAAACTATGTGAAAACCAGTATTTGTGCCATTCTTAAAACTTTTAGACACTGTAAAGCAATTGTAATAGCAAAAAGAACTTGAGGATGGTCTTGCTCTTATTGGACAAGATGAAACTCACTACTTTGACATGTACTCTACTCACGTTCAGTAGGCACATCTACCTGGTACCTACATTTTTATCAGAACCACAGACCATATAGTTGAACTTTATACATTTACAGGTAATGGGTGTAGATTATCTGTGACACACATTGAGCATTACATACATAAACATCATTCACATAATATTTTTTCAGCATAGTGTGGTCTCGTTCTCTTAATGAGTGGGGTAGAGAGGGGCGCACCCAAAATTATGTCATCTTTTATAGACTTTTTACTCCACATATTGTTTGTTTCCAAGCACAGGACGGCTGACCAGGTATTACTTGGGAGGTGACCCATTTTAATCAGGGACATGGTAATGACATTGTGGTGTATGTGATGCTGATATATTAAGCCCAGTGGTGTTGCTGGAGATTTCACACATTTAAATGTAATTGTTATGTTGAAAGTGGTCCCACCACCCAAAAATGTTTCCAGAAACCAACCACTGTAGTGCATAGAGCAAACAAATACAAGACAGATGGGCTACAATCTACACCAGCAAGGTGGAACTACAAGGGAGGGCTTTAATGAGTGTAGACACATTAATAATATCCAACACCTGCTGCTTGTTCAAAATCAGGTCATTCATGAATGAGGCCAGGAAGGAGTTCAACAGTGGAGACAATAATGGTGAATAAATGTGTGAGGTACAGTTTACAATTCACTGCAAAGGACACTGCAGAGTAGGGGTGGGAATTGCAGGGTCTCTCACGATACTATACGATACACGATATGTGGCCTACGATAACGGTAATCATTTTTTTTACCACAGTAATCAAAATATCGCACAACAATTACGAAGGGATATAACACAAACACTGGGTGCGTTATTAAATTATATAAGTAACAGTAATGCTATTGTTTTTTTTAACATTAACTTTATTTTATATATTTTACCTACACAGACTCTTGGTATTTCTAATTGCTTTCACATTTTACATGAAAAACAACCTAACAAGACAAGTGAAAAATAAATAAATAAAAACATCCTAGAATAAAAAAAAGAAAAAGAAAGAAAGAAAATAAAAGAGGGGGGTGCATGAGCCAACTCACTGTATTATCTGGGGGTTTGAAGTTAACATATTCTGTCCATTCGGTCCATATTCTGTAGAAGGTGTCCCTTTGCAAGGTGAGGGAGTATGACAATCTTTCCATTATGTATATTCCTTGTACCACGTTTATCCATTCCTTTATCGTTGGTGGTTGGGTTTAATCTCCTCGTGAGGGCTTTTTTGCTTGCTGTCAATAAGAATTATAAAAGTTTCTTTTCTTTAGGGTCCAGAGTGCCCACCGGTATTTTGCCCAAAATTTCAAAAGTCAAAGGAAATACCAGTGAAAAAACATTCTGTATGTGTTCATGGATTTGGGCCCAATATTCCTGGATGACTTGGCAGTCCCCAAAAATATGAAAATGATTAGCACCATTTCCCCCACATCTCCAACATGTATCTTTCCCATCCTGGTACCTGAGATGGAGTAATAAAGAATCTCATTACATTTTTCCAACAAAATTCCCGCCACACCAAGGATCTCATTACTCCCCATTGTGTCTCACATACATTTTCCCAGCATTTCTCTGTAACTGTAAAATTGCCCTCCTTTTCCCATTTTGTTTTAATATAAAGTGTACTGTCGTTTCTAAACCTCAAAATACAGCAATGCTATTGTTATCTTTTCCATATTTGCTTTTTGACCACGGTTGGAAGCGCAGAGAAACCACTACTTCAGCTTTATTTTTGTTCCTCTTTGTCCAGAGGAGAGAAGAAATAGTGACACTGGTGAGTCAACTTGGCGGCAAATGTTTAGTCATTTAATATCGATATACTGCCGCCCGCATGTTGATTATCATATCACATGAGCAAGGATGACGATATATCGCAATATTGATATTGTGGCCCACCCCTACTGCAGAGTGCACCGTCAAAGTAATTGGAGGTAACATAGTAAACAATGAATGATTATATGAAGGATTTGTTGCCTATTTTTGATTTTCTTTACAGATTGGGTAAACTGTGGACAGATTTTAGGATTGTTTTCATCAAGGAACTTAATTTTCTTTTCTGGTTGCTGTCCAGTTGTGCTATTAAGTCAACATACAGTACCAGTTAAAAGTTTTTCAAGCTTACTTATGTTCCTCATGTTTGCTCCCTCTCATGTTCGATGTTGGTTTCAACCCATGTTTCTGCCTATTTGTCATAATATCCTGGTTCATTAAAGACTCATCTTTTTCACCATCACTTTCTTTTTCTTCTGAAACAAATTCTGACAACTACCTGTTGATGAGTCATAACTGTAGATCTGTGCAGTGTAATTAGGTTATTTTTTTGAAAGGACTCTAACCCTCTATTGGTTCAAAATAAATGACATTTCAGGCTTATGGCACAATGCTGCAAATTGCTTCAATTATTTGTACCTGTTGTTGACTCCTACCAGTCTGAGTGGGTGAAATAAAGCCATTGACAGGAACAGTATCTAAAAAGGGCTGTTGAAATGTTAGTTTACTTAGTGTGTGTGTGTGTGTGTGTGTGTGTGTGTGTGTGTGTGTGTGTGTGTGTGTGTGTGTGTGTGTGTGTGTGT